>JAPMOQ010002958.1:124013-143504 GCA_026543055.1 Argiope trifasciata
TGTACACATACATACTTATACATATATATATGTACATATACATACACATACATATACATACATACATATGTATGTATCATTTCTGTGGTTACACAGGCATTCCCCATTCTAATGGCGGAGAGCCTTACCTTGCACGATGAGCTGTATGTTGGTGTCATCCCTCCCGTAGGCGTTGACGGCGACGCAGCTGAAGAGAGCCGAGTCTCTTCGGTCCGCCTGTCGGATGATGATTTCGGAGACGATCCCCGCGTTCATGATGGTCTCCACCAGCTCGTACCTGAAAAAAGTTATTTTTGCAGCTGAAACACTTTCAAAGAAATCATCAAGTCACCTAAAAGTTTCTAATCCTTTTGTTACAGAATTATTCATGAATTTGTATACTATTCATGCTGTTTGTGATAAACTATGGCTGGTTCAATTTTATATTTGATGATAGCATTTTTACATACAGACATAAAAAAATATTCCATGAGAATTAAAACAAAATCAATTCTAATCTAAACTTATTAGAAAAATCGTTAAAGTCATAAATGAAATTAAATGAAATGGTTCCATAACTCGAATTCACTAATTTGTTAGAAAAAGTACTTAAAACTAAACTATCCTAAAAATAATTTTAAATTATCACAAAGAGCCAATGAGAATCTGCTTACAAGAAAATTTCTAGAATGGATAACTCATCACTATATAAAAACTGGACTCATCACTATATAAAAATGATAAATTAGCACAGCAATCATTTTAAGTGACAATTAAAGCAACAGAGTAATAAATAGGACTTCTTTGACAGATATTCACAAAATATCTATAGCGTTCCACGATAGACACTATGCAGAAATAAGTTGATATTTAGCTGTTTATTTAAAGCATAAAATTTTTCATATTTGTCAAATGAAAGTCACGTTACTATGTTTGATGAAGATGAATTTGAGACAAGATTATTCGAATTTCCTAAATACATTCAAGATAAGTACCAGAAAGTACTTTATAGTAGATTCCACAAAAGTAGTAAGTAGTAACATAAAGTAGTTACAATTGAATCTTACAATTTAATTAGTTACAATTTAACTCTTTTAGTAGATATTGTTATGAACCTGTAATTTTTGCTTCCCAGCAAGAATAGCGTCATAGTAAGAAAGCCCGTTTTATGATCAGATTTGTGGGTTTGGATTGTCGCATTAGAGATTGGCAACAAATTTAGGCGACTTTGGTGAATAAAAAAGAAATTACTGGAAACTTCGATAACTTTCTCGATCCATCCAACAGGAACTGGGATGACCCTGATTGGTCCGAAAACCTATGCCCGCACCCCGGAAACTATAAAAGGCCAACAATCTCAAACCGGAACCGAATCGCATCCGGAGTTGGAGTCGTAAACAAGTAACGAATTTTCGGATATAGCCCTGCTAAGTGTGGAGCTCAAACTAGTGCTGAACTGAGTGCTCTTGCCGAGTTATATTGTTTAATATGGAAGCAACATGGAGTCTTTTAAGGAATAGTAAGTCGAGTTGCAGTGTGTCGGCAGTTTAATACAACTAAAAAGTGAGAAGTGGAGAATTACAGCCGTTTGGAGAACCTACATGAGCGTAGTGCGAATATACGAAGATCCTCTTGCCTGTTATATTATGTCTGGGCGTTTAGGTGCTGTGACTGTTATTACTACAGTCTACTATGTGCTGCAGTGTGTCGTCATGCTTTCGTCTCGGTTGTACATTTTTGTCATCTTACGAACACATAGGACAGCAAACAGTAACCCACAATAACAACAGTTGTCCACACACAGAAAATCCTTAGTGGCAACGTCCACAGCTCACAAAGCGGCCAGACAGGATTTAGCAGGAGAGGGAATCTTTGAGGGATTATGTCTACGTTCATGTAGGTCTCCCTCAAACAGGCTGAAACTACTCATCTGTCTCTTCTTGCCTTCGCTGCTGACTCACTACTTCGCATAGCGGGACTACTCCTGAGTTCAGGACAGCTCCGTTCCCGTCGACGACACAGGCTTTGTCAGAATACTCTACACAGTAACTCAGCAGTCCTTCGCTCAGGACTCCTCTGTTCAAGACCTCTCTATTTAGGTCTACTCGATCGTCCGGCGTCACACTTCTTTTGGCTTCCAAGACCTCACAATTCAGGTCTTCTCGATTCAACACTGCCACGGTTTGGCTTGATTCAACAGCACTCCACATACTGGCTGCCGACAGAGGTGGGTATAGTGGCAGGAGGAGGGGCTAAAATCTTCTGAACCAATCAGGATCAATTCTAGACGTATCTTTTCTCCTAATGGAGGGATCGGGAAAATTCTCGATGTTTCAGGTACTATCCATTTTGTCGATAATATTACACCATCGCACTTCACACAAGGGCACTACTTCTAAATTCAGGACTGATCCGTTCGCAACAATGACACAGCTTAGTCAGAATAAGCCGCATAGCAATTCATCACTCCGTTGCTTTGGTATTCTCCCAGAGACTCCTCCACTCATGACTCCTCTTCAAGACCCTTCATTTCAGGTTTACTGATCGATCACTGACCACAGACTCCTAATGTTTCAGATTGCTGGCCTTTTATAGAAGCAAGAGGCGGGGCTGTAACCTTCTGGACCAATCAGGATCATTCTGGATGAATTTCGATACCTAATTGAAAAATCGGGATAATTCTCAGTCTTTCTTGTATTATACATTTTGTAGCTGAAATCGCCAAATGATCGCCAGGTTGGTTGCCTAGCTCTAATATCGCTGTTGTGACACCTGGGCACCGTTCAAAACAGTTGACTGTAAATCACTCCTCCTTACGATGACAGTATTAGCGCGAGAAAGCAAAATTTCAAGTTCGCAACTATATATATATATATATAATTAAAACCAATTTACTGAGTCAAGAAAAATTAAATCGGAACTAATTAGGACCAATGTTGCTGTGTTTTTGTGTTTTTTGCTGTTTAAGTTGGTATGTTTCTTTCACCTTTATTTTCAGGTCACGAGAGATCAGTTCTTTTGGACATTGTCCGAGGCCTCTCACAGAAAAAATCCCTTATTTTGAATCCGTTCCTGAGTGTGATCCTTGAAGAAGTCTTCAGGACACATTTTTTCCACTGGTTGTAGCTTTCATTAGGTTGTGTACTATTTTGCGTAACTTATTTCTTTAGTTAATATTATATAATATATATTATCTTCCTTTCCAATCGTTTAAAGTTATGTTTTTAACACCTTATGTCATATTAAGCAACATATTTACATATTGATTTACTCTTTTAAAGTTTAAGTATATTTCCTGAAATCATCGTACTAATATTCGACAATTTATTGATGTCACAGTGTCGTATGACACTAGATATTCCAGTTATGACAGGGCAATTTTGTGTGTTTTGACACATATAGCGCATTTCAGCATATTTGCAATTTGATACACCTAGCGACGATACTGAAGGGAATAAAACAGGAAAATTGTCGTATGCCAATCTAAAAGAAATTCTTTAGAAGCATTTTTAATAATCTAGCTGATGTTTACTGAATTTCAGGATAACTGACACTCGAATCAAGAGGGTTTTTTTTAAGTCTACCGAAAGAATGGAGGCGTATCTCTTTCTACCCAAAAACTAACGCGCAAACATTTATTACGGCCACCATTCCATTATTCCCTCGGCTATTATTAATAGAGAGGGAGCTAACGAGAGGCTGACAATTAATTATGAGTCCGCATTAGCGTAATGAAGCGCGACGCCGGTGTGCAGCCAGTGGTCGCCATTAAAAGACTCTCTTCTGATAGCTCCAACTCCGCTTTGGAAACAATTACCCTTCTTTTAAAAGTTGCGCCGGGGTGGCTATTGATTCGCGAAGAAGGAAAGCTTTCATAAGTGTGTGTGTGTATATATATACACTGAAGTGACAAAAGTCATGGGATGACTGTTAATATCGTGTCGGTCCTCCTTTTGCCCGGCGAAGTGCAACAACTCGACGTGTCATGGAGTCCACAAGTCGTTGAAATATCTGCAGGAATATTGAGCCATGCTGTCTGTATAGACGTCCATAATTGTGAAAGTGTGGATGGTGCAGGAGTTTGGGCACGAACGGACCTTTCGATGATGTCCCATAAATGCTCGATGGGATTCATATCGGGTGATCTAGGTGGTCAGATCATGCGCTGGAATTGTAAGGAATGTTCTTCAAACCAATCGCGAACAGTTCAGGCCTGGTGACATGGCGCATTGTCATCCATAAAAATCCCATCGTTGTATGAGAAGGTGAAGTCCATGAATGGCTGCAAGTGATCTGCAAGCAGCTGAACATAACCATTTCCAGTCAATGATCGGTTCAGTTGCCCCAGAGGACCGAGTCCATGCCATGTAAAAACAGCCCATACCATTATGCAGCCACCACCAGCTTGAACAGTGCCTTGCTGACAGTTTGGGTCCATGGCTTCGTGGGGTCTGCGCCACACTCGAACTCTACCATCAGCTCGTAACAAGTGAAATCGTGACTCATCTGACCACGCCACGGTTTTCCACTAGTCTAGGGACCAATCTATATGCTCACGAGCCCATGAGAGTCGCCGCAGGCGATGTCGTGCTGTCAGTAAAGGCACTCGAGTCGGTCTTCTGCTGTCATAGCCCAAGGAAGACAAATTTCGCCGCACAGTCCTATCGGACATGTCCCTCGTACGTCCCACATTGATTCCTGCAGTTATTTGACGAAGTGATGCGTGTCTATTAACATTGACCATTCTACACCGACGTCGGCGATCTCGGTCGTTAAGTGCAGGTGGTCACCCACTGCGCTGTCCATGATGGGATGTGATGCCTGAAATTTCATACTCTCGGCACACTCTTGATACTGTGGATCTCGGAATGTTGAATTCACTAACGACATCCGCAATGGAAAGACCCATGCGTCAAGCTCCAACTAACATTCCACGTTCAAAGTCTGTTAATTCTCGTCGTGCCGCCATAAATCATGAAAAACCTGTTTACATGAATAACTTGAACACAAATGAAAGCTTTGGAAAACGAACTGTGCATTTATACTTTTTGCTGCGATACTACGGCCATCTGTATATTTGCATATTGCTATCCCATGACTTTTGTCACTTCAGTGTATATTTATATATATATGTATATATACATACTTACATATATATATACATACACATACATAGATAGATAGATAGATAGATAGATAGATAGATAGATAGATAGATAGATAGATAGATAGATAGATAGATAGATAGATAGATAGATAGATGTATTGTCAATTATAATACAAAATACTATAAATTACCTTAAAGTCGGATACCTTATTGTAGTAACAAATGAGGGTTTTTAGTCATAAGATTAGCTTCGGATTATTATTAGTATTTGAATTAGTTGGATTATTTAAATCGGATACCTTAACGTTGAAATAAATGAGGTTTTTTAGTCAAAAGAGTAGTTTCTTGAACCTATTAAATTCGGATACCTTAATGTAATAACAAATGGGGTGTTTTTAGTCATAAGAGTAGTTCCTTGAACCGAAAGCGTACCTTGGATCGGACTGCGGCTTGATGGCAACTTTGTCTTTCATCCAGGTGATAGAGATGGGCTTGTCTCCAATAGCTTCGCACTTGAGACGAGTTTTATGGTTCTTTCGCACCATTTCGGCAGTAAATTTCGACATGAAATGAGCAGCAACTGGAAAGAAAGATAATCAAATGAAGCATTCAAGCAAATAATTTACATAAAGTTCCGAAAAGAGTCCTTTGTTATTACATTGAAATATTTTCAGTTCTTTAAAAATTGTTAATATCTTATGGATAGAATTATATTTGTGAAGTTTCAAAAATATCGTTTCGTGCAACAAATTGTTTTTTTTTAAGAAGTTACAAGATTTATCATTTAGACCAGAGGTGTACAACTTTTCGCGGCACGGGCCGGATCGAAATTCGATCCATGTTATACGGGCCACATGTATATACAAATTGAAAAATATCATTATGAGTAAAGTAGCATTAAATACTATTAATTAATACTATTTTATTGTAACTTGAAAATACAAAATACTAAACAAACAAAGTATAATTATATAATTATTTTATATAAATTGAAAAATACCGAAATTATTTTACCGAAATATATTTGTTTTATTTAATCTTATAACTTAACAGCGCGATAGACATTTGTGTTTGGTTAAGTACAACAACTCCGTTTTGTTGGCCACGTAGTTTTTCGATATACTTTTATGAAAATGAAAAGGTTTGGGCGAAAACATCATTATGTTTTAAAAACCTCCGCGGACCGGATAAAACCACTTGGCGGGCCGGGTTTGACCCGCGGGCCGTAGTTTGGACACCTCTGATTTAGACCAACAGCAATTTTAATTAAAATGAGAATATTACATAACTTGCGGAAAATAACAAAATTTTGTTTTATTCCAATTTGTAGAAATGTATTTTTACTCTGAATATAGTATGTAAAATTTTTTAAAAATGCATTTTTATTTATTCGCTTTTGGAATCCCTTCGTTGCTAATTTTAACCTTCTAGCGGGCGCGGCCATCATACCGACATGAAAGGTCGCATGTATTTCAAACATACGCTATTGTAAATTGTAAATTCTCAATAGCGTAACTATTCAAATTATATTGTAAATAGCTTAGGATTCATAACTACAATCACTTTAAACATTTTTTTTACTTAAAAAGAAGCAGACACAATATAAACATAGATTGCAATAACAATATAAAATGACCAAAGGTTAACTGAATGGATTCAAAAATAATATGAAGGAAATTGTCGAGATTTTAACAGAACAATTTGCATATAAAATATAGAAGTGCAAAAAATACAGAATGTATGTATAAAAACGAAATTGCAATTGACAGTTAGATTTGAAAAGGAAGAAAATAGGTTCAATTTTATTTCATTGCAGAGCTGCCATTTGAGCAAACGGGTTTAGTGTGCTCTACACATATAAATTTCTGCCAAATCTCACAACCAAACCTTGTGATTCTAGTCCGCTTTTCTTTTTGGCAAGGTTTATTCCCAGACGTCGCATCTTCCACTTTTTCAATACTTTCACTTTGCGACATCTTGCCCTTTGACTCTTTCATGGCACCTCAGAAAACCCTCATCATCGCTAGAAAGTCTATGGTACAAAAGAGTCCTCAATAACTCTTCTTCCAAAAGTAGAATCATAAAGAGGATTAGATTTCTAATTGATCAGGGAGAGCTGCTTCAATTAGAGTAACTCTACTATTTCTTAGGACACCATTTAATACAGATTGTACTTTATCCATAACTTGTTTTTTATCCCTCTCTCAACATTTTTAACTCTTTTGTACATTCATACTGCATATTAATATGTTCATTCATCCAGTTTTTTGTACTCAAGATGTTCAGTCTAGCATTTATCATCACTTGCTATGTCATATTTTCATTTAGTCATTTTTTTGGTATCTTTCAAATTCCTTGTTGTAAACTTTTTTTAATAAATTCCTCCTACATCTATACCAAGCCGGAAAGGGGCCACATGAGCTCTAGAAACGGAGGTGTGGTGTGGTGCTAAATGGTATTAATACCTAGCTCGGCTTTTCTCTTTAGCACCTTTCATTTTAGCTCAGTTTATTGGGACGTGGATGCTTTTATTCAACATTTTCCTTCGTAAGTGCATTTGCCAGCTGCCACCGGTCTAAAACAGCACGGTCGCGTGAATCTCTAAAGTACAAATATCTGATTGGCAGAGACTTCAAAAACTTACGACGACCACTGAGTGTAGATGAAAGGGAGGGGGACAAATAGCCAAAGACAGACGTTCCCAGATCTGCAGGTATAAAACGAAATTCATCTCTAGTGTATCACTCACATATGCGCTCCCGCTGGAAGGTTAATGAAATATTTTCACTGCGAGCAAATCAGGATGTGGCAGCTAATTGTGTGTTGTGTTGCGACTTATCCCACCTGGTGGACAGTCACATCAAATCAGGTCCACGAGCCTTCAAACAATGTAACACTACCTCGGGACTTGAGAACAGCTGCAATTTATCTAAATCGATACAGGCCAAAATGTAGGCAGGAGTATTGCATTTTGGATACAGGGGATAAACTTTGTGGCTGGTCACATGACTTTGTGAAAGAGTATGTCTACTTCGAAATCTGGTGGGTGTTGTCTGATTGACAGCCCCAAATAAAACAGCTTCGGAGTGATTGTCCGCTTACCATTCATGCATCTTGCTTGACCTTGGTGGTAATTTCTGAAAAAAGTAAGGCAACCACCATGAGCAGTATCCTTATGGCTGCCCTCTCTGACCTGATCATTTCATTTCCTTGAACATTCACATGTGATGGAACCCACTTAAAAGTGATCTCAACATTGGCAATCAAGCGATTCCAAAGTTAGACGATGTTATTAGTCCCCATGCCTTACCATTCAGATAAACGCTCCGGCTGGCACTCCGAATCCAAATGTCAGGGCAAACACTTTCAGTGATGCAAAATCACAAATCCTCCTCGATAACTATTAATTAATATTATGCCTTGTCTGTATTTCCAAGGAAAGGGGGTGCAGTAGCTTTTAAGGGTAAATCCCCCTGAGCACCCAGAGGGCAGAAGTCTTCCTTCTTTAAAAATATTTCTTTCTTTATTTATTTATCCTTCCATCCATCCTGTGTGCATCCAGGAATTAGAGAAAAATAAATGGTGGTGGCTTGGAGGTAAGATCTCGACTTCAGGACTGGAGAGTTTCAGGTTCGAGATCCGACTCCACCGAAGAACAGGCGTGTAAGCAGGTCTGGTACATGTTAAATCAGTCGGGGGGAAACATCCTCCAACTGGTGTGTTTCGGAAGTTTGGAGATGGGAGTGCCAGCTCAGATATTGCCATCATCATCTGGCCATGGTTAAAAATTAGGAGATAAGTTCCTAAATACCCCCAGCGTCGCTTCAAAATGGTACGTTAATATAGCTAAACTAAATCCAACTTATTAGATAACTTAGTGTTACAGGCACCTGGGGCACAGGATGGTGTTATGTTATGCCCCTTTTATACTGTGCATATTCTATTTCAGTGTTTTTCGTCAAATCTAGAGAAGACTCAGCATCTTAAAAAGCTGATCCGAGAAAAAAAATTGATGCATTAAGTTTAATCTCCAAAAGGTTATTAAAAAAGGTATTTGGAAGAACGCAAAAAAGTAAATGCATTTATGGAGAAATGGGTACGGTTGACCACTACTTAATGGAATGTAGTGAGGTCTCAGAGTTAAGGAAGGACCTGGAGATTGACAATAAGGGTTGAAGTAAGTACTGATGGTACCAGATCATCTCAAGACCCTGAAGGATGGGATGTCTAAGATAGACAGTTTCATTCCAACTGTTTGACAGCTTGCAGGCGGGGAGAAAGACAACTATTTACTACCCCGAAAGGAATGCTAGTTTGACTGTACTGTCCATTTGAGAGTGAACAATACTTATTAAGCTGTCGACCACAACAAATCGTGTCGATACGTTCAGTGGTGGAAGTGTGGTCGGCTGTATACATGAAGTACTGATGGTACCGGGTCATTTCGAAATCCTGAAGTATATGACGTCAAAGCTGGAAAATATCATTCCAACTGCTTCAGAGTGTGCAAATGGGGAGAAAAGCAGCTATTTTTTTTACCCCGAAAGGAATTTTTTTGAAGGAATTGAAGGTTTGACTGATCTGTCAATGTAAGGTTGGAAAATATTTATTCAGCATTCAACCCTAACCAATCCTGTCTATATTGCAACATTCAGTGGTAGCAGGGTAATTGGCTGTATGCAAGAAGAAGAAGGCACCGTCCAATAGAATATAGATCGCAGACTTAAGGGACGACCTGAAGATTGTCAATAATGATTGAAGTGCAGTACTAATGGTACCAGGTCATTTCAAAACCCTAAAGGAAACGATGTCAAAGATGGACAGTTACATTCAAACTGCTTGAGAACGTGCAGATGGGGTGGAAGATAGGTATTGACTACCCCGAAGAGAATGTTCGGTCCATGTAAGGTTGGAGAATACTTATTCAGCAGTCGACCACAGTAAATCCTGTCGATATACCTGCGTTCAGTGCTGGCGGGGCGGTCGGCTGTATACAAGAAGAAGTAAAAAAATGAAAATGACAAATAATTAAATGAAAACTGTATTCTCCAGCTTGGTGTAAGCCAAAAGATGATCAACTACCTCGAATTTGGTGAGAAATAATAAAATTCAATAGTGGAAAAAGTAATCGTTTCTTGCTTCACTTTTCATCCAGCAACAAAAACCGAACCGCATATTGTTTCTTTCCTCTTCTTAACAAAATCCGGAATTTGTTTTCATTTTGCCTCTGATCACTTCCGCTGTTTTCCTGCCCCAAAACCTTCCGGTTGCGTTTTCGGAAGAAGAAAAATGAATTGAAGGAAATGAAAATCAAAAAATAAACGCTCTCTTAACATCTTTTCCATTTCTCTAATTTTCTTTGTGTTCTCTTCCAAATGGTCCCCTGATAACTTAACCTTGCGTAATGACATGGAAAGGCGTCTACGCCGAAAGGAACCAACACCATAATGCGATGGCGTTCACATTAACACCGGTGTTCAGTGTGTCAGAAAATTGCTTCTAACTCACACACTTTCGCATTTCGGAGTTGTTGTTGTTTTTTCCTCCTCTGAAAATAGATGCAGTTGATTGATGCCAAGATTTATGGAGAAATAAGTGTATTAATGCGCATCAATATCAGATTCAAATTTTTTTGAGGGAAATTTTTGATGCATTTTTTGGTTCTTTTAAGACTGCTGTAGCGAAAAAGAGATCTTTTCCACAATGGATCTTCTTTTTATTTCTAATTTTTTTACTCTCGTTATACAATTTTTTTTTTATTTTACTTCGGTTCATTAACAAAATGCTGTCGAAGTATTTTGCCTTGAAGGCAGTTTTTATTTTAAGCTGAGATAGCAAAGAATCGTCACATTTTTCTGCCTTCAGAGGTTTTTCTTTTCTTTTTACCATTTTTTTTCAGTGTAAACTTTTAGAAGATTCAGAATAATACAGAGAAAATAAAATGTAGCAGATAGAAAGGGCATTAAATGGTTGTTTACGAAATTTGATTATTTTTTTGTTGAGGGTAAAATTTGTGTTGTTTGAATTTTGAACGGAATGGATAAGTTAATTCATTTTCTGCGTCTCTGTGCTCATACATTCAGAAGTTAGGGTAGTTGGATCGGTTAAAGCTTCTTTCAATGTTATTTCATTTTTTTTCAACATGAGGAATCACCAGAATTCCATTTTAACGATCTTCCTTTAAGAAATTTTTTCCGTTTTATTTGTTTATAGAGATGAGCAATTTGATTTGTTTTGAAGATTTCTCAGAATTAACAGTGATTTATACTTCAAAATACATGTGGATCCTTTACCTGTTATAAGCTATTAATTTTATTTTAAATTAAATTAAATTGGCTTGAAGAAATCTAAATATTTTAAATAATTATTTGTGAATTAAAGACAAGGTATGTGACTACGTTATATGATTTATAAGTGAGGAGCTGCGATAGCCTGGTGCAAAGGTCTCGGCTTCGTAACCAAAGGGCTTGAGGTTCGATACTCGATTCCCTCGACAAAGCGTCATGTGAGGGTTTCTCTTCCACGTTAAATCTGTCAGGCCAAACGTCCTCTCACTGGTGTGGTGTGGAGAGGCTGTGCCAATTCAGGTGTCATCCTCGTTATCTGTCCATAGTACAAAAAGACAAGATACGTCCCAAAGTAGCCGTAGTGTTGCTTCAAAACACGACGTTAAAATAACTAAACTAAATCCAACTGGTTAGAAAATTTAGTGTGACAGGAACAGGGGGCTTAAGATAGTCTTGGGCTATGCAATTTTCATTCTATGTATATTTTATTTCCCTGTTTATCCTGAAATCTAGAGATTACTCAGTATCTTAAAAAGCTGATCCGAGAAGAAAAAAATTGATGTATCAAGATTTATCTCAAAAGATTAGGAGGGGCGCGGTGGCTGATGGTAAGGTCTCGGCTTCGGAACCGGAGGGTTTCAGGTTCGAGACTCGATTCCACCGAAGATCCGTCGTGTGAGGGGGTCTCTTGCACGTTAAATCTGTCAGGCCAAAGTCCTCCCGCTGACGTGGTGTGGTGTGGTGTGGTGTAGAGAGGGGGGTGCCACTTCAGGTGTCGTCCTCGTCATCTGACCGGGGTTCAAAATTACGAGGTTCGTCCTAAACTAGAACTCGTGTTGCTTTAAAACAGGACGTTAATATAACTAAACTAAAACTCAAAAGGTTAGTAAAAAAATGTATTTGGAAGAACGCAGGGAAATAAATGCATTTGTGGAGAAATGGGTGCGTTTTACCATTATTTAATGGAATATATGGAGATCTCAGAGTGAAGGAAGGACCTGAAGATTGTAAATAAGGATACAAGTACAGTACTGATGGTACCGGGTCATCTCCAAACCCTGAAGGATATGATATCAAAGATAGAAAGTTTCATTCAAACTGTTTGAGAGAGTGCAGATGTGGAGACTGCTTTTTACTACCCCGAAAGGAATGTCGGTTTGACTGATCGGTGAATGTAAGTTTGGTCCATACTTATTCAGCAGTAAACTCCAACAAATCCTTTCGATACTGTTGCGTTTAGTGGTGGAGGAGTGTTCGGCTGTATGCAAAAAGAGGAAGAAGAAAAAATGAAAATGACAGATAATTAAATAAAAACTTTATTCCCCAAGTAGTGTAAGCCAAGAGAACATCATCTAAGTTGAATTTGGCGAGAAATAATAAAATTCAATAGGGGATAGAGTATAGGTTTTGGCTTTAATTTTACATCATTGCAACAAAAACCGAACCGCACATTGTTTCTTTCCTCTTCTCAACCAAATCCGGAATTTGTTTTCATTTTGCCTCTGATCACTTGCGCTGTTTTCCTGCCCCAAAACCTTCCGGTTGCGTTTTCGGAAGAAGAAAAAATGAATTGAAGGAAATGAAAATCGAAAAATAAACGCTCTCTTAACATCTTTTCCATTTCCCTAATTTTCTTTGTGTTCTCTTCCAAATGGTCCCCGGATGACTGAACCTTGCGTAATGACATGGAAAGGTGTCCACGCCGAAAGGAACCAACACCTTAATGTGATGGCGTTCACATTAACACCGGTGTTCAGTGTGTCAGAAAATTGCTGGGAACTCCAACACTTTCACATTTCGGAGTTGTTTTTTTTCCTCGTCTGAAAATAGATGCAGTTGATTGTTGCCAAAATTTATGGAGAAATAAGTGTTTTAATGCGCCACAATATCAGATTCAAATTTTTTTGAGGGAAATTTTTGATGCATTTTTTGGTTCCTTTAAGTTTGCTGTAGCGAAAAAGAGATCTTTTCCACACTGGATCTTTCTTTTATTTCTTTTTTTTTATCCTTCGTTGTATATTTTTTAAATATTTTATTTTGGTTCATTAACAAAATACTATCGAAGTATTTTGCCTTGAAGGCAGTTTTTATTTTAAGCTAAGATAGCAAAGACTTGTCACATTTTTCTGCCTTCAGAGGTGTTTTCTTACCATTATTTTGCCGTGTAAACTTTTAGAAGATACAGAATGATATAGAACAAAAAAAAAATGAAGCAGATAGAAAGGTCATTAAATGGTCGTTTACGAATTTTTTTTTATCTTTTTGTTGGGGGGTAAATTTGTATTGTTTGCATTTTGAGCGAAATGGGGAAGATTAAGTCAGTTTTTTTTTTTTCAATTCATTTCTGCTTATCCGTGCGCATACATTAAGAAATTTAGGTAGTTTGATTAGTTTAAGATTTTTAAAATATTTCCTTTTTTAGACATAAGAAATCACTTTTTATTTTAATTATCTTTCTTTTGGTTAATTTTTTCCATTTTATTCGTTTATTGAGGTGAGTGGTTTGAGTTGGGTTAAATGTTTCTTAGAATTAACAGTGATTTATACAAGTACCTCTTGAAAATACATCTGAGTCCTTTATCTGTTACAAGCGATAATTTTTTTAGGAGAAAGAAAATTGGTTCAAGACACCTTAATATTTTTTATAAATATTTATGAATTAAAGGCTTAAGTTAACTGACTACATTATTTGGCTTATAAACGAGGAGCCATTGTGACTTGGTGATAATTTCTTGGCTTCAGAACTGGAGGGCATCAGGTTCGAGACTCGTATCCAAGCTAAAACCGTAATGTGAGGTCATCTCATGCACGTTAAATCTGTCAGGCCAAACTCCATATTGTGTGGTGTGAACAGGGGGAATAGTTCAGGTGTCTTCCTCGTAATCTGACCATAGTACAAAATAGTGAGGTCCGTCCAAAAATAGCCTTACTGTTGCCTCAAAACAGGACGTTAATATAAGTAAACTAACTCCAACTGGTAGGAAAATTTAGTGTTACAGACACCAGATGATGTTATGATTATGATGTACAGTATGATGTTATGTTATGATTCTTTCATTCTGTGTATATTCTATTTTTGTGCTTTTCGTGAAATCTAGAGAGGATTCAGCATCTTAAAATACTGATTCGAGGAAAAATTTGATGTCAAATCAGGATTTTTCTCCAAAAGGTTAGTAAAAAAAATGTATTTATAAGTACGCGGGTAAACAAATGCACTTGTGGGGAAATAGGTACCGTTTAAAACTATTGAATGGAATGCACGGAGATCTTAGAGTAAAGGAAAAACCTGAAGATTGTCAATAAGGATTCAAGTACAGTACTGATGGTACCAGGTCATCACGAGACAATGAAGGATAGGATGTCAAAGATGGACTGTTTCATTTAAATAGTTTAAGAGTGTGCAGGTGGGGAGAAAGACAGTTTATAACTACTCCGAAAGGAATCTTAGTTTGACTGCTCAGTCCGTGTAAGGTTGGAAAATGCTATTCAACAGTCGACTCTAACAAATCCTGTCGATACTGCTACGTTTAGTGGTGGTGCGGTGGTCGGCTGTGTACAAGAAAAAGCAAAAATATAAAGATGATAGATAAGTAATTCAATGAAAATTGTATTACCGAGCTTGGTGTAAACCAAAAGAAAATTACCAAACTTGAGTTTGTTGAGAAATAATAAAATTCATTAGTTGATAAATTAATCGGTTTCTGCTTCCCTCTCCAGCTAGCAATAATATCGAACCTCACATTGTTTCTTTCCTCATCTCAAACAAAATCCATAATTTATTTTCATTTTGCCTCTGATCACTTGCGCTGTATTAATGCCCCAAAACCTTTCGGTTGCATTTTTGGAAGCAGAAAAAAAGGAAGGAAGGAAATGAAAATCGAAAAATAAACGCTCTCTTAACATCTTTTCCATTTTCCTAATTTTCTTTGTGTTCTCTTCCAAATGGTCAGCGGATGACTGACCCTTGCGTAATGACATGGAAAAGCGTCCACGCTTCAACCTCGTCAAAGTACCCATTTCTTTACAATTGTATTTATTTTCCTGTGGTCTTCCAAGTAGCTTTTTTACTAACCATTTGGAAATAAATCTTGATACGATTTTAATTTTTTTCTCTCTCGTATGAGCTTTCCACGATATTGAATCCTCACTAAATCTCACAAAAAACAGGAATATAGAATATACATAGAATGAAAGGTGCATAACTCAATGCCATCCTATGCCCCAGGTGCCTGTAACACAAAGTTATCTGAGCAGTTGGATTTAGATTAGTTTAGTTATTTAACGTCCCGTTTTGAAGCAACACTAGGGCTATTTTGGGGCGGAACTCTTCATTTTGAATCGCGGTGAGATGACGAGAATGTAAGGGGATGCCAGTTCAGGTGTCGTCCTCAATATCTGACCATGACTAGGTCCGTCTTAAAAAAGCCCTATTGTTGTTGCAAAACAGGACGTTGATATAACTAAGTCCAACTGGTTAACTAACTTTGTGTTACAGGCACCTGCGGCACAGGAATGCAGTAGGTTATGCACTTTTCATTCTGTGTATATTCAATTTTCATGTTTTTAGTGAAATCTAGATATGACTCAGCATCTTAAAATGCTAATTTGAAAAAAAAAATTGACGCCGTATCAAGATTTATCTCCAAAAGTACAAAATATGTTTTTGGGAGATGGCAGGAAAATAAATGCAATTGTGGAGAAATGGATACCGTTCGCCACTATTTAATGGAATGTATGGAGATCTCGGAGAGAAGGAAGGGCCTGAAGATTGTCACTAGTGATTAAATACAGTACTGATGAAACCAGGTCATCTCAAAACCCTGCAGGATAGGATGTTAAAGATGGATAGCTTCATTCCAACCGTTTGAGAGTGTGCAGGTGGGAGGAAGACAGCTATTTCCTACCCTGAAAGGAATGTCAGTTTGACTGATCGGTCTTTGTAATGTGTGACAGTACTTATTCGGAAGTCGACACAGACAAATCCTGTCGATACGACTACGTTCAGTGTTAGCGTGGTGGTCGGCTCTGTACAAGAAGAAGTATAAAAAATTAAGATGACAGATAATTAAAAGAAAACTGTATTCCACAGCGTGGTGTAAGTCAAAAGAAGATCACCTAACTCGAATTTTGTGATAAATAATAAAATTCAATAGTCGATAAACTAATCGGTTTTTGCTTCATTCACCAGCTAGCAACAAAAACCGAAACGCACATTGTTTCTTTCCTCTTCTCAACCAAATCCGGAATTTGTTTTCATTTCGCCTCTGATCACTTGCGCTGTTTTCCTGCCCCAAAAAATTCCGGTTGCGTTTTCGGGATGAAAAAAAAAGGAAGGAAGGAAATGAAAATCGAAAAATAAACGCTCTCTTAACATCTTTTCCATTTCCCTAATTTTCGTTGTGTTCTCTTCCAAATGGTCCCCGGATGACTGAACCTTGCGTAATGACATGGAAAGGTGTCCATGCCGAAAGGAACCAACACCTTAATGCGATGGCGTTCACATTAACACCGGTGTTCAGTGTGTCAGAAAATTGCTGGGAACTCCAACACTTTCGCATTTCGGAGTTGCTGTTTTTTCCTCGTCTGGATAGATGCATGATTGTTGCCAAGATTTATGGAGAAATAAGTGTTTTAATGCGCCACAATATCAGATTCAAATTTTTTTGAGGGAAATTTTTGATGCATTTTTTGGTTCCTTTAAGATTGCCTTAGCGAAAAAGAGATCTTTTCCACACTGGATCTTCCTTTTATTTCTTTTTTTTTTATCCTTCGTTGTATATTTTTTAAATATTTTATTTCGGTTCATTAACAAAATACTATCGAAGTATTTTGCCTTGAAGGCAGTTTTTATTTTAAGCTAAGATAGCAAAGACTTGTCACATTTTGCTGCCTTCAGTTGTGTTTTTTTACCATTATTTTGCCGTGTAAACTTTTAGAAGATACAGAATGATATACAACAAAAAAAAAAAAATGAAGCAGATAGAAAGGTCATTAAATGGTCGTTTTCGATATTTTTTGTGATCTTTTTTTTCGGGGGAGGGGGGTGAATTTGTGTTGCTTGCATTTTGACCGAAATGGATAAGTTAAGACAATTTTTTTGAAAAAAAAAGTCTTCTGCGTCGTTGTGCTCTTACAGTAAGAAGTTAAAGTATTTGGATCAGTTTAAGCTTCTATGAATGTTATTTCATTTTTTTAGACAAAAGAAATCACCAGATTTGCATTTTAACTTTAAGATACTTTTTTTCCGTTTTATTTGTTTATTGACGTGAGCGGTTAGATTCGGGTTAAATCTGTTTCATACTAGTTACTCTTGAAAATACATGTGCGTCCTTTAACTGTTATAAGCTATTAAAAAATATTTAATTTCAAATAAAGTTACTTTAAGAGACCTTAATATTTTAAAGAATTATTCATGAATTAAAAAGTTAATGTATCAGACTATGTTTTAACTAAAAATTTTGAAAAACTGGGTTTTCTTTAAATTATTCAAAACTATGGTTTTAAAATGTTGATTTTAATACAAAATACTATAAATACAGCATAATTATTTGAAAATATAATATATTTTGAGAAATAGGAAAATCTGTGGTGAATTTTAAGGAAATTGAACCAAAACGGCTCCCACTCTATAAAAAATGGTAATGCAGCCATAGTATTTTTCTTTGTACACAAATTATGGAATATGAAGTTGAATGAAATGTACAGATATCTGAGAAAAATTTTGAGATTTAAAGAAGTTAGGGGTATATACGTATATATGCAATTTTTCCCTAAGTTCACAAATTATTTTTTCTATAAACACCTATAAATGAAAGAGTATTTGACCAACAATAAAACTTTTGGTTCCTTTCATTGCCCATATTATTTAAGTCACAGGCTGAAATTTTTACGTAAATACCTCTATTAGTTTTAAAGATATCTTGTTATCGGTAGAGAATTTTTATGAAAATAAAGTTTTGAGAAAATGGAAATCAAAGACAAATTTTAGCAGGAAAATGTGTGAGCCTGAATGATAGATCTGACCTTACTTTTCCTAGAAAAGACAAGCTGTTCTGGAAAGAGGAAAGTCTGAACTACAAAAAAAAAGAATAACAATAAAAAAAATAATTCGCCAATGTGGTCAATAACCAGTGTTTTTAACGTAGTCAGATTGCCTTAAAAGATAAAGAAATAATAATAATTTTCATACAACAACGAAGATCTGCTTTCAAAAATTATTTCATTTCATTTATTCTTTTTATTATGTTTTTCCTCTGCTCCTAGAGATTAAGCTTAATCCATTTTTGCCTAAAGTTAAAAAATTGGAATTTTTGCATGAAATTTCCATATGCTAGGTAAAAAATTGTAATAAAATTTATGTGAGGGGTGTTCCAAAAATGGAACAGATGGAATGATTTTAAAATCGTCTGCTCGTCTACTTACGTACACTTTCAATCGCAGGTAAAGGCAATATAATAAAAATAACTTTTATGTGAGGGGTGTTCCAAAAATGGAACAGTAGGCATTAATGGGTTAAAAATCGTCTGCTCGTCTACTTACTGTACACCTTCAATCGGACCACTTTGCTGAGCCCTTGCCCTATTCCGTTGGAAGCCTGGCACAGGTAGTAGCCCGCGTCCGATTCAGTGGCGTCAGTGATGGACAGGGATCCGTTTTCGAACACCTGCAGGTGGGGGCTGCTTACGATGGCCTTGTAATCTCTGGGGCTGTCACCTGCAAGATCCAAGAGAGTTACTGGAAAACAGAACTATTGCCATTAATCTAATGTTCTCCGTAGGTATTTGAATATGCTGATGGATAAAACCGAGACACAATATACGAAAATGACACATGAACACACTATCAGACATATAAACAACTAGCCGCCTTTGGTGACTAGCTGGTTCGCCAGGTATGGTATGGTATGGTATGGTGTGTTTTACTGGCACAAGGTCCAATTTCGGACATGCTGCGCCATCCACAAGGATTTTTAAATAGTTCTAATTTAACATGTGTAAATGAAAGAAGGGTATATTGCAAAAATGCCAAAGCTGAGAAGATCCATGATTTAAAAAGATGTGGTACATGAATAAAAATAAATCTTAAATGTTAAATGCTATGAAAATGAACCAATGGCTT
>JAPMOQ010002958.1:152795-164780 GCA_026543055.1 Argiope trifasciata
GGTGGGTGGGTGGGTGTGCGTGGGTGGGTGTGTGGTAAAACAAGCTCTCTTTTCCGTTTACAAATAATAAAAATTAAAACTTTTAGTAAACATGTATTCCTAAAAAAAGGGAAAATTAATTTTCTTATCGAAAATATGCTGATGCAAATAAAAGAGGGAAAGCGATCTTCCTGAAAATTATACCGTAAGGAAATGAAGTGAATACTATCTTTCGTAAGATCTGGAATCAGGCAATTTATCACTTTATGGCGAAACTGTATCGAAATAAAGTTACAGTGAATGTCACAAAAAAAAAAAAACTTCCGGGAATTTTCATTAAAATTAAAATGTATAATAAATGTGATCGAAATTCCTAATTGCATTAGAGTATTTCTATCTGCGCCTCTCACTTTTACGCCTTGGTTTTGATTACCAGATTTTCTTATTTTAAGGTGTACATAAACACGAAGATTATTTTTAATTAAATAGTTCTATTTTTTCATGGTAGGTCTTTAATATACATTTAATCTCATTTCAATAAGAAAAACATTAATATTAAACTAATTTTTAACAAAAATTAATTAATATTTAATTAGCTTTTTAGCATATTTTTTGAAACGTGATGTCTTAAATTTTCATTTGTATAGACACAAAATTCTAGGTGTAAATGATGTCTGATATTATATACATACATGCATAGTCTTCGAGTTGCCTTTTTTCATCAAGTTATAAAATGTATATAGTTTCTGTTAACAATTTTGTCATCAACGATAAATAGAATTTATTCTGTCATTAAATAGCTATTAAAATTTGATTTGCATAAATATAACTTGATTGGGGTACTAAACATCTACTGTTTCATACAGATTATTTTTATGCATGGTTAATTTTTCATTTCTTATTGATTTATGATCATTTGAATAAAAAAAAAAACTGTGGAAAAATATTCTTCAAAAAATGTTTGAAAAAAAAACCGAAAATAGTATCTTTAGCACTAGATTGCCTAAGGCAGTCATTTTGACTGCTTTTCAATTTCAGTTAGAAAAACAATTGTGTATATAATTCTTAGAATTTTGTGACTTTTTTGCACAACATATAAATACATTTTTTAGTCATTGAAGATGCCTCCCCTCTCTTTCATTTCCGGTATATATATATATATATATATATATGTTATACCTGTATTGCCGTAAAGCAGTCATTTTGACTACTTGGAAAATTTTAAATAATCAAATGACTTTTAATATTGAAGTGAGTAAATTTCTTATATGAAATCGGAGCCAATCCGATTATATGAAATCAGATTGGTTCCGATTTCGTATAACAGTTTATATATATTTTTTATCACTGTCACTTGTTCGTCACTTGTCATTCGCATCTTTATGCCAGGCCTGTCATGAGAAAACACAAACATCAAATACAACATATTCTAACAAACGAAAATTTTGTCAAATACGACTTTACAACAAAAACAAAACAAATAATATATGTGAAAAATGTCAAAAGTATGTTTGCAGGAGATTTACACATCAAAAGATTTCAACTTACATTTGCTTAAAATGTACAAATGATGAATAAATTATTTTTTGGTCCAAATGAAGTAATTTTTTTATTGTTAATACTTACTAATAACTTGCTATACACTAATCCGTCTTTAGTGTTATTGAAAGTATCTCAAGAAAAATTTTTATAACTTAAAAACTATTCTGCCTATTGACAGCACCTTGGGTATCGTTTGAAAGCTAAAGGATTCGATAACATTTTGAATTAATAAAAAAAATTCTATATTTTGAACGATTTTTGGCGTTATAAGTGCGTAAGCAAACGTTAAAAAAACTAGTTTATAGTACATTAGGTACTTGAAAATACAATTCACTTATAATCCAAATCATATCTGGACATGGGAGATTTCCTGCCTATTTCCAAAGATTTGGAAGAAAATAAAAGCATTTGTGGGGAAATGGGTACGGTTGATCACTATTTAATGGAATGCATAGGGGTCTCAGAGTGAAGGAAGGACCTGAAGATTGTCAAATAAGGATCTAAGTACAGTACTGATGGTACCGGGTCATCTCAAAACTCTGAAGGATAGGATGTGAAAGATGGACAGTTTCATTCCAACTGTTTGAGAGAGTGGGCAGATGGGGAGGAAGACAGTCATTAATTGCCCCGGAAAGAATGCTAGTTTGACTGATCGCTCCATGTAAGGTTGGACAATACTTATTCATCAGTCAGCCACAACCAATTCTGTTGACACTGCAACATTCAGTGGTGGCGGGGTGGTCGGCTGTATGCAAGAAGTACATGAGGTACTATTAAATATAATAAGGTTATTCTATTAAATGTATGAATTAATTTACTTATATTCTTTATTGATTTCTGTTGTTTGATCTGATAAAGTACCTGTCCTAAACGATCTGTCCACTATTATTTACCACCATCAATCATCTAAAGAACAGAAAAATTGACTACCTTATGCGATTGACGAAGCAGTAAAAGTGAATGCATTCCGTGGATAGCATTAGTTTCTGTAAATTGATTGCGTGGCGAACATGTCTACAAATATTTTCAAAATAAAATCTGGATTAAGTGTCAAACTTAAGCAAAAATGCCTTTTCAGGGTGTGAAAAGGAATAAAATTTAAATTTGTATCATTTTTAATACATTATTCCTTATCGGGTCCTATCTTTCTGAACATGATAGGTTTTTTCGATTAGTATGCAAAACAGTTACAGCATTATAAAATAACATTTTTGTCAAAAATTATGCATTTTTTTGAAGAAATATGACAAATGTATGCGTTTTAAACAAATATTTATAGTTTTTTTTGTGTGTGATATTTTTAAACAATCTCCGATATGAAGGAATGGTTTAAGGATAAGGCTCATTACCTTGTTTTAAGATAAGGCTCATTACCTTATTTGATTATTTTTTCGTCATTTTTTGCTGATAAAATGATAGTTTTCAATTGCACAGTTTTCAAAAATAGACATATGACCGCTAAAATTCAAAGTTCATCTTAATTCTCATCTACAAGGACTGCGAAACTACTGAACCTTTAATTTTCTTTCCTATATAAAAATAATTTAATTTTGCTCCCTTTAATAATCTGTGGTGATATCTTAATAAGTCAGTAACAGCTACTAGACTCGAGCGTTCGAATGGATAAGTTACTAGACCTCAAACCCAAACATCACAGGTTCGATCCTTGAAGAAACGTTGGCATAATTCCGCCAACACCACCGCCACAAATCCTTCAGAATTTTCAAGTAAAACAATATGTTAAAAGTTGCTAGTATCAACTTAGAAACTACACTTCTTTCTCCCGAGATATTCTACGTTTTATTTTCAAAAATGTAATCATTTCATATACGTGCCAAATGGTCAGATTAAAACTATCGTTTATCCTAAAATAGCAATTAATTAAGAATTATTGATGAGTAGTTTTATTTTGAGGACAAAGAAAAAGGAACTCGTAAACTGTACCGAGTATGTATACCATAATTTTGTAGAGGCCGCGGTGGTCTGGTGGTAAGGTCTAGGCTTTGGAACCGGAGTGTTGCAAGTTTTTACAGGCCCTATTCCACCGAAGAACCATCACGTAAGCCGGTCTGGTGCACGTTAAATCCGTCGAGGCCAAACTCCCCCCCCCCCTTTGTTGTAAATAGGGGGATGCCACCTCAGTGGTCGTCCTCATCATCTGACCGTGGTTCAAAATGATGAGTTCCGTCCAAAAGTAGCCCTAGTGTTGCTTTAGAACGAGACGTTAATTTAACTAAACTAAACATAATTTTGCAGATGCGGAGCCGTGAAAAAAACTTTTTGAATTGACTTAATTTTATCTTAACACAGGAGGACATAGTTTGGGAAGTAGTAGTTGTATATATAAAAGACTATTAAAAATTATCATTGTATTTAGAAAGCGCTAATGCTACTACTACCAAAATACAAAGGAGTCTAAGTAAATTAGAAATATATGCAATGTAAAAAGGAATACAATGGAATCACAATTACAACAAATAAAAAAAGTATCCGACCTGAAGACTTTCTCAAGCGTCACCCTCAGGTAAGGATTCAAAATATTTTTGGATCACGAGGGGTCAGCACTTTTGACCATTGTCCACCGATGCCTCACAGAAAAAATCCCTTATTTTGAATCACACACATACACACACACACACACACACACACACACACACACACACACACACACATACACACAGTATATGTGTGTGTGTGTCATAATTTTGTAGATTTTAATTTTAATTCATTTTGTTTTTACACAGGATGGCATAATTTCTGAAGCAGTAGTTGTATTTTAAGGGAGATGGCACTTCTCTTTACATTGAGAACAGTGAGAGACGTTTTTCCTTTGATGATTCCAATAAAAGATTATTCTAGGGATATTTTTAGATGCATTGACTTGAGAAGAAGAATCTTCAGAATCCTTGAGGTGATTCTGAAGGGGAATTTTTATCCCTTGGGTTGGAGTCTGAGAACCAAAGTTCCAACAATTTTTTAGAAAGATTTAGATGAGATTTAAAAAAAATTGAGGAGATCATCGGCGCTATTTGGATGTCATTTTTCAATTTTTACTCCATTTATTTAAATCCTTTGCACTTCTTCAATAGTTTTCCCCATGTTTTTAAATTTGTTTTGAAATATGTTTTTGATTTTAATTACTGACCTTCCGTTACGAGGAAAACCCTATAATCCCTTTCCATGGAAACACGGACACGACATCATCATGAGCATGAGAAGAAAATAAATGTTCGGACACATTTACTTTTTTTCAATGCTAACATATTTTGCAAAATATCTACAACATATTTTTATAGCAAGAAAATTGTTTACAGAACATATTGGCTAATTTTAGTCTAATACTTTCATCACAACATTTGATTCGAGTGTAAATTAAATGCTGTCTCGTAGACAGCACCACCCCAGTTACGTTCTAAACTTTCACCTCCTCATTAAAGGATTAATCCTTTCCTTTGACTACCTTTCTCTGTTTAGAATTGCATCTCCTTTTCAATAATAAATAAATCTGATTGATGGTGATGTCGTGTTCGTGTTTCCACTGAAAAGGCGGTGCAGTAGCTTCTGAGGGTACAGACCCCTGACCACCCAGAGGGCAGAAGTCTGACTTCTGGCAGAAAGGAAGTTAACACACACATTCGCTTGCACAACCCCTTTTTATAGGAGGGATCATTCACGCATCTCACAGAGAGGACATAGAAAAACCATGCCAAAAAATGGACTCGAACCCAGATCACGGGGAAGACACGCTACCCCTATACTAAGACACCTTCCTATAAATCTGGTTAACGAGATTGAAATAAATTTACGAGTGTAGAAATGTTCCAAATATTTATAAAAATGATAAGATTCAAAAAAGGGATTTGATGTGCGCGACTGTGAATGAAAGCATCTGGCGCGTTTTGTGATCATTATAAAACGTAAAAAGAAGAAAAAAATTGTTGATTCAATGCAAGGTTCTTCCTTTTGGCTACAGTCCAAGTTCAGAGTTCGCAATTAGAATATTCTTCTAAATACAAGCAACGTTCGTTGGCATCACGCAATATTTCGTGCCCATCATGATGACGGCCTTTCAAAATTATTATTGCATTTCATATTTCCATCTTATTTAATTTTCTCCTTTTTAGGTGCCTCTTTTTTGAATTTATGAATGCGTCACTAGAATATATTTTCTTTCTTTTGATATCAAAATAGTTCCGTAACTTTTGATCTTTTTAACACGTTAGAAAATGTTCCGTTTTACTTCTTATCTCTAGTCCTATTGATGATTCAGGTATCCGGCTACTTTAAAAACCCTGTTTATAGACCATTTTGGAGAATTTTTTTTATTATTATTATTTCTTGAAGTTCAGACTTTCCTCTTTCCAAAACTGTTTATCTTTTCTAGGAAAAGGAAGGCCTCACCTATCAACCAGGGGCTCATATTTTACAGCTAAAATTTCATCTTTAACTTCGATTTTCTCAAAATTTTATTTTCAGAATTATTATCAACCATTAAAATGTTATTTCAAAAACGAATAGAGGTATTTACGTGAACATTTCAGTGAGTGTTTTAAATAATATGGCCAATCAAATGAGCCAAAAGTTTTTTTGTGGCTGAAATACTTTTTCGTTTGTAGGTGTTTCTAGAAAAATTAAATTGTGAATTGATGGAAAGAATGTATATACAGGAATATTTTTACCCATCGCTTCTTTGCATCTCAGAATATTTCTTAGCTTTTGGTTCATTTCATTCCTCATTTTATTGTGTAATTTGCGTTCAAAGAAAAATAGGGTTACGGAATTACCATTTTGAGTAGAATATTAACCATTTTGGCTAAATTACATTAAATTTGACTACACACTTTCCTATTTATCAAAATATATCATATTTTCAAATCATTTAGTTGTATTTATAATATTTTGTATTGTAATTGATAATACATCTAAAAACCATAGTTTTAAATGGCTTTAAAAAATCCAATTTTTCAAAATATTTTCTTCGAACGTAGTTAGACAGCTTAAAATGAAGAATTTTTTATTTTGACTTACATTATTGCATTGCAATGGATTTTACTCTTTCTTTTAAAACATACCTTTATAACGGTATTAATAAACAAAAAAATTATTAAAAAAATTCCTATTTTTAGTCTTTTATTCATAGTTATAGAGAACTAGAATTGATTAATTAATTGTTTTTCTCAAATAACCTCCTAGGTGGTACCTCTTATATGAAATCAAAAGTTAATTAATTAATCGTTCAATTGATAGACATCTGACATAGGTAAAATAATATACTGCCGTAATAAACTGATTTATTTATAGAATTTCTGAACTTTAGTTCTATCAAGAAGACGTGAAAAGTAGATTATAACTTTCCGTAATTAAAAGCACGAAGCAAATCAGTCTAAGCAAAAATGCATAAAAATAATTCTCTTTCACTGATTATTTCATACCGGGAGACATGCTGCTCAAATATAAGTGATGAGGACATCACGCAGAACGACACAACATTGATTATTAAATTAGGAAAAGCTAATGAAAATTTTATCCCTGTGAATATATACTATGAGATTTTTGTAGGGAATTCCCACTTGTTTGAAACTTATGTAAGGGAATAATGTAGAAATATTTTAAAATAATTTGTTCCAGTCAGCAATTTTATCCCTAATATATATATGTGTGTGTGTGTGTGTATTTCTTACGCGACTTTATTTCATAAATTGAAATTAAATGATATTAAATGCAACTGGTTAATCTCTAGTCTATGCATCTAATATGCATTCGAAAATTCATTAAAACAAGGAAAACGTTGGAAATGATTGAAACTGAAAGATTAACAAGTTATCATTAAAAATGTTAGGAACGACATTTTTGGAACATGGAATTCGATACCAGATACATTTAACTGTATGATAAAACTAACTCATGCTTATTTGAAGCATAATTTCATCTATGCCCGCAAGTCATTATTTTCAGAGATGATTATCATGAAAGACTTGCTTAGAATCCTTTTGGCAGATAACTGCCCTTCAGCATGCCTTCTGAATTTCTTATAATCTTGTCGGTGGTGGTATGTCTAATGGCACTTGGTCAAACCAAGCCCGTTTGAGCGGAGCTCTTCCGAAGGAAGGCAGAAGTATGCGCATTTCATTGCTAACGGGCACCGTTCAGGTGAAAGGACGACTTTTGCTCGAACACACTAGTTACAGCCATTCTCAGGGGGCTGACGAAATCATTCATCCGTCCGCAAGTCAGAATTGACATCCAAATCAGAGATTTGCTCAGTATCTCCAAAGGTATCATTTGGAATGGGAACTTGGAGGACCTATGGAACGTGCCCCCACTGCCATGAGCCAACACGGCGGTCTTTGGTCAGAACTCGCTACCTTTCAGTGACGAGACTGATGCTCTACCGACCAGGCGCCCGCAGCCCTTTCCTATAATATTAATATAAGTTATTTGTCATCTAATCTGCAACAACATAAGTGACACTAATATTACTTAATTTTGAATCAAGGGTTTAACTAAAGCATTTACCACTGCACAGTGAAAAATGTATGTTTCAGTAGTACATAAAGAGTTTTGAGTTTATAAAATTTAGTTTTACTATCTTTTGAATAATCACATGCCAAAATCGTTTGATACCTCACTAGACATTGCTTTAGAAGAAAAAAAAAGGCACATTGATCCATAAAGGTTCTCCACACCTGACCTACAGTCCCCATTAAGCACTTAAATAGAAAAAATCCTGGCTTATCCATCGAATTCTTTATCCAATCATTTCCCAAGAATTCCACCACTAAAGCGAAGGATCGGCTCATCCTTATCGCATGTGGAGGGATGACCACCCCCCATGCCAAACACCTGTGAAGCGATTCAATTAAAACCCTTCCCCGTTCGCGTTATCTATTAAACGCCGCCAACCACCAATAAATCGGATGAGGCATGGCGATACTGTCGCCAAATTTTTCACCGGTAAACTATATTTTTACGACGCGGAGACATAAAAGTTGAATTTTTACTGCCGAAAATTTGGCGTGGATTCTGCCAGGTAATTGAAAAGCGGGACGTTAAAAGGATAGTTTGGGGAGAGAAGTTGTTTGGGGGCACAAATTTCGCGCTGCCGGCCATAAAACTCTTGATTGACCTAATCCCAGAGGTAACTGCGGGGGACTTTATGGTCCGGTAATCGTGTGGGGGGGAATTTCATCAGATGCAGCCCCGACAGTTTTTGTTTAGTTATTTAGTCATTTTAAATAAGGTCGGGAGAATTATGAGCGTTTAACGGTCAAACACACCGACGCGCAGAATTTCATTTAACCCTTTTTATGCTGCAACTAACACTCATCGTTTCTGATAAACTATGTCATTGCATACTTGTGCAAGTTTGAAGCACTGAATCATGGGCTGTAGCACAGACAGTAACTTCTTTTTAAAAAGGATGATAAAATATCTCACTTAAAACGATTTTCTATTTGTTCAAATTATACATCATCGGTGGCCTAGGAAAGTGGTGAGCAAAATTATTTTCATTTGGGCTTCCCTATTTCGTGTAAAATTTCTTCCGGACCCTTGGATAAACGGCAGACTTTTTGTTTAATCTCCGACGAAGTTGCATGGGTTGAAATAACGCTTTTTTTTAAATAACGCATAATAAACATTTTATAAAAGTTGTAATATCATAAAAGTTAGATAGTAAATTAGAGCAATTTTTTTAAAACAACGCCTTATTTATGCATATGAGTATGAGTTATGCATTATGCATATGAGTTATTTATGTATAATGAATATATATATATATATATGTATGTATGTATATGTATATGTATATATATATAATTTTAATGCTTTATATAATATAAATTCGCCCAAATTCTTCTAAAAGTTAACAAATGGATGCCAAATTCTGAGGTTAACTGCTAAGCAGGCCACAGGCTGATCATACCTTGATAATTATTCATATTAATCGAAGCTAATTGTCATACTTAAGTCGAATTAACAAGGATTTTGGTATTTTTCAAGTGACGGTGAATAGAATAGAATAGAATAGCTAGAATATTTTAGAAAAACTGATCTTTTTTTTGCTAAATACATTTTATTAAAGAATTATCATTAAATTTAACTATACATTAAAAAATTTCTTTGTTGACTTAAGAAGGAATTGAATTAAAAAATAATCTTTTTATATTATTTGTTTTTTAATCAATTTACAGCATAAAATATTTATTTGAAAATGCACAGAAAATAAAGAACTGCTGAGCTAATTTCAAAGCTCTTTCCTTAGTGGCACACAAATATTGTACAATATTGTTTGCCATTGATCAATATTCGCAACATTGTATAATATTGTGGAATATTGTTTAATATCATATAATGTCGCACAATATGGTACAACATAATGCAACAGACTGTGCTACCTGAATCCTAATAGCACACAAATAATGCACAATATTATATGATATTGATCAATATTCGTAATATTGTTTAATATTGTGAAATATTGTACGATATCATATCGCACAATATAGTGTAACAGGCTATGCTACCTGAACCCTAGTAGCACGCAAATATTGTACAATATTGTTTGACATTGATCAATATTCGCAATATTCTATAATAATGTGGAATATTGTTTAATATCATGAAACATCGTACAATATTGTACAAAATAGTGCAATAGTCTGAGCTATTTGAGTCCTAGCAGAGCACAAAAATTGTATAATCTTGTATGACAGTGATGAATATTCCCAACATTGTTGAATATTGTGGAATATTGTTTAATATCCTTTAATATAGCAGAATATTGGAAAATATAGTGCAACAGACAGTACTACTTGAACCCTAGTAGCACACAAATAGTGTACAATATTGTATGATATTGATCAATATTCACAATATTGTTTAATATTACGAAATATTGTTTAATATCATTTAATATTCCACAATATTGTACAATATAGTGAAAGACTGTGCTACCTGAACCCTAATAGGACACAGATATTGTACAATATTGTATGGCATTGACTAAAATTCGCGATATTATATAATATCGTGGAATATTGTTTAATGTCTCACAATGTTGTACTATACAGTGCAAAAGACTGTTCTACCTGATCCCTAGTAGCACCCAAATATTTCTACAATATATTATGACATTGATCAATATTCGCCATTTTGCATAATATTGTTTAATATCCTATAATATCGCACCATATTGTACAATATAGGGCAACAGACTGTGCTACCTGAACCTTAGTAGCACACAAATATTGCTTAATATTGTATGACATTGATCAATATTATTTAATATTGTGGAACAATATTGTTTATTATCGTGGAATATCACACAATATTGTATAATACAGTGCAGCAGACTGTGCTATCTGAGTAGCACACAAATATTTTTAATGTAGTATGACATTGATCAATATTTTTTATATTGGAATATGGTTTAATATATAATATCGTACAATATTATGGAATTTTGTTTAGTATCATATAATATCGCACAATATTGTTTAATATATTGCAACAGACCTAAATGAAACATGCAACATGCAGGCATGCAGAAGAGGACATTAGAAACCAAGCAAACACGGAGAGTGAGGGCAAAGTGGTTAGAGAAAAGGAGGACACTCAGCGATGGTTACTGCATTGGTAGAACCATACCGTGAATTACCATTGTAGCGGTGTGGCTCACTGTGCCCGCGTCATTCTCCGCTACGCACGTGTAGTTGCCCTTGTGTCGGAGTGACAGCGACTCAAACAGGAGGGTGGACGAGTAATCGGCTGCCTCACTCATGCGGACGCCGATGTTCTCGGGGATGGGCCTGCCGTCCTTGAACCAGCGGATTTTGATGGGGAGGTCACCGCTGCTGACCGTGCAGTGCACAGAGGACCTCTGACCTTCCATCAGGGATTTCGGGAAACTGAAGGCCTCGATGACTGGCTTCACTGGAAATGGAAAATACAATGCATAAGAACAAATTGAAAACATTTTATGTCATTTTGTTTAACACTTTGACTGCCAACTAGGAGATAACTCGTCGATTGAGTTCTTTTCTAGGACAAAACCATCTCTGCTATTAGATGACACCTTCTCTACTACAGTTAGAAGAGAGCGAAGAAGGGGTCATCTCATGAGATGGATGGTTTCGATAGCAGGCGAGGGTAGCGGCAGCGAACAGGTTAATACTTTTGCACACGCAGAGATGAACACAAAGTATAAAATGACAAATTAATAGAAAAATGACTAAAAAAATTCAAAATTTAATAACTGTTTAGAATATAGATGTAATAACATGGGAAAGTTTTCAGTTTTCAAATACTATTTTTAAAAATACTGTATATTCTTTAGTATGTAATGAGATTTGACATCCTAAATTTTGTACAGCATTTTTACAGTTTTGCTAATAAACGTACAGTTTACCGCTCATTCTATCGATCTTTGTTGTAGAGATATTTAATTTTGAAATCAGGGCTTAT
>JAPMOQ010002958.1:164880-208015 GCA_026543055.1 Argiope trifasciata
ATATATATATATATATATATAAAGAAGTTGAGAACACTTCCATTCCAATGACAGAAATGCATGCTAGTGACGCACGGAAGAATTGTGAAGTTCAACAATCATGCAAAAGAAACAGATGCACAAACCAATGTGCTAAATGTAATAGAAATGTTTGCCGAAAATGTGTTTCAAAAACTGAATTTATATATAAAAACTGTTTTCCATGAATTTTTTTAACATAAACATTTCATTTAAACTGTTTCCCTTTCAAAAAAACTTCAATTTTCTTGCAAAAGTCAAGTTGGCTCACTTGAGTAAAAATAGGTATATAATAAACACCCGTAAATCTAGTATTAAAAATTACTTTTTCTTCTTTCAGATGCTACTTGTAAAACCTTATGAAATACAATTTTAGCGAAAAGGAAACTCGACTTATTTCTAATACAGCCTATTATTATAAAGCGTAAGAAAGTCTTTCGTTAGTCGAATGCCCGTTTTTAATCCGGATTGATTTGGAAGTCTGTAAGTAGAGTCTTCGGTAGAGAACCTTTTGTGCGATTGCAAATATTTGCGTAATGGTATATGCTCAAGTTTTATTTTATATTTATTTTTTTCAAAATATATGAATTTCATCACAAAAGCTTTTGGAAAGACTCAATGATAATAAGATTTTTGAAAGAATTTTGATAATAAGATTTCAAATGCAAACATATTTCCTCACAAGCTTGGAATGGAGATTAGAATGGAGAACTAAGAAGCACATATAATATCATTTCATTATTAATGCTACTTTATCGAGCAACGAGAAAGAGCAATAATTTTGTCTGAGAAGAAAAAAAAAATCCGAGTATTTGTCTGGGCAAATCGAATTACGGGCGATACGGATGAAAGATTTATTCTCTGCGATGCAAACATTTCTCTGGAAAACAAGTTGTTTCTTGGAGGCGAGAACATATTTTTTTCTCTTGGTAAATTCAATAATCACGTAATTGTGTTAGGAAATGAAATCTTTGAAAAAGCATTCGAAAGGAAAGAAATGAAATAAAAACTATTCTACTCGCAAACAAACAGCAGGCCTCAACTTTTTAACATGGTAAATAAATAAATAAATATTAATGCTGTGAGTTACCGAGAATCTTTTTCATCATATACTCTCAGATAAGCATAATAGACTTCTTCCTACAAGATGATGGCATAAAATGTGTAATTACGTTCATTAACTTTTAAGTTTTAGTTTATTTTGGTTGTATTTAGAGGGTACATGCACACTTGAAACTTCAAAACTCTTTCAAAATATCAAATATTTTTTGTACTTTAAAATATTCTCTGATTCTTTAGCTTTTAAACGATACCAAAATGTTGTCAATATTGGGAATATTTGTTGAGTTATGATATTTTTCCACTGGGTTGAATGATATTTTTTCACTATTTTAAATATTTTTCCACTATTTTAAATGATATTTTTCCTCTATATTGAATGATATTTTTCCGCTGTTTTGATTGGTATTTTTCCACTATGTTGAAAGATATTTTCCCACTATGTTAAACGATATTTTTCCACTGTTTTGGATTATATTTTTCCATCATTTTGAATGACATTTTTCCACTGTGTTGAGCGATATTTTTCCACTATTTTGAATGAGATTTTTCCACTATTTTGAATGACATTTTCCCACTATTTTGAATGACATTTTCCCACTATTTTGAACGATATTTTTCCACTATTTTGAATGAGATTTTTCCGCTATTTTGAACGATATTTTCCCACTATGTTGAATGATATTTTTCCACTATATTGGATGATATTTTTCCCCTATGTTGAAGGATGTTTTCTCCCTATGTTGAATGATATTTTTCCACTATTTTGAATGACAATTTTCCCCTATGTTGAATCATACTTTTCCACTATTTTGAATTATATTTTTCCACTGTAAGAATATTTTACCACTATAACAAAATCAGAATAAATACTAGTAAAAAATGATAATTTTAAAGTCAAGGAATCAAAAAGTTATCCGGCCTGAGGATTTTCTCAAGAGTCTTCCTCAGGCAGGGCTTCAAACCGGGAATTTTTTCTGTGAAGCTTCTGACTTTCGTCCAACAAATTAACACCTCTTGAACCGGAAATCCCAGAAAATCAAGGTCTTAGAGAAAAAGTTAGTATCACAAATTGAAAATACAAAAGAAAATTATCAGCGAGGATTTTTTTTTTTTTTTTGCTTTTTGATTCCTAGGCTTTAAATTTATCATTTTTACAAATATTTATTCTAATTTTGTTTATTTAATGTTTGATTTCAATCCCAAGAACTCAACTTTCTGGGATTTTCGGGTCACGAGGGGTCAATTTCTTGACTATAGTCAGACCCCTCGCAGAAAAAATATCTGATTTGAATCCCTGCGTGAAATGTGACCCTTGAGAAAGTCCTCAGATCGAATTCTTTATCACTTTTGTATTCCTTGGCTTTAGATGTATAATTTTTTACTAATGTTTATACTAAAGTAGTTCGATACATTTGTGTTTTAGTTGTAGCAGCATTAGCGTTCTCTAAATACAATGTATGTTTATTCTAAAGGTTCAATAAATTTCGCAGGTAAAGTTCATATTGATTGTGTTTGGATTGGTTTTTCCACTATGCTGCTCCATTCAAACAATTATAACTTGACAAAAAATGTACCAAATACAATTATGTATGCATTAAAATAATCTGTATGAAACAGGGGATGCTTTTGTGCTTCAATCAAAGTTATATTGATTGAAATAAAATTTTTAATAGCTATTTCATTATAGAAAAAAATCCCGCTTTCTCTATACATTGTTGCTGACACAATTATTAACAAAAACTATATATTTGTCTGACTTGATAGAGGCGGACAGTATGAAGACTCATATTGGCATCATTTCCAACAAGAATGATGTGTCTGTACAAATTGGAATTTAAGACATCATGTTTCAAAAAGATATGCTAATTAACCCATTAAATATTAACTAATTAATTAATAACTGGTTTAATATGGTTTTTTTTTTCTCTCCGAAAGGAGTTTAAACATATAAAAATGGATTCCCAAACTTAAAATTTTAAAAGAAACTTCGGGTGCGTGTATCTTAACGTATGGTTTTAAAGCACCACAAGAGATTTTCTGGATGGACCTCGTCATTTTTAACTGTAGTCAGATGACAAGGATGATATTTGAACTGGCTCACCTTCTCCAAACTTCGACGCCACACCAGATGTTTTGCCCGATGCATTAAACGTACTTGAGACAAGCTGAGATGACGATTCTTCGGTGGTATCAGTATCTATTCTGAAACCTTCCGGTCCCGAAGCTATGACCCTACCATCAGGCCACATGGGGGGTGGTCTTCAGCTGGCGCATTCGAACTCGCAACCTAACGGACACGAGTCCAATGACCTATCAACCAGGCTATCCCTGCCTTAGAGACAAACTTCTTTTCAAAGGAATTATTTTGAGTTTGGGATAACCTTCCAGCGGGCGCGCGTATGTGAGAGATACACTAGAGATGAATTTCGTTTGATACCTGCAGATCTGGTGGCACAGGGAACGCCTGTCTTTGACTATTTGTCCCCCTCCCTTTGACCTACTTTCAGTCGTCGTCGTCAGTTTGTGGCGTCTCTGCCGATCAGATATTTGTATTTGAGAGATACGCGCGACCGTTCATGTCAGTTTTTAATAGACCTGATTTTGTACGATTTTACAAATAAATCCGTATTGTTTTAGACTGGCGACAGCTGGCAAATGCACTTACGACGGAAAATGTTGACAAAACCAACCACGTCTCAGCAAAGTGAGCTAAAATGAAAGGTGCTAAAGAAAAAAGCCGAACTAAGTATGGAAGAATTGGAAGACGCGACATCAGGGAATAAACCCTGCCGAAAAGAAAAGCGGACTAGATTCACGAGGTTCGGTTGTGAAATTTGACAGAAATTTATATGTTTAAACACATTTGCTCAAATGGCAATGCTGCAATGAAATAACAATAAAACTGTTTCTTCCTTTTTATATCTAATTTTCAATTACTTTTTCCTTTTTATACATAAATTCTGTATTTTTGCACTTCTATATTTTATATGCAAGTTGTTCTGTATAATTACTTTTAAAATATTGGCAATTTCCTTTATATTATTTTTAAATCAATTCAGTTAATCTGCGGTCATTTTATATTGTTGTTGCAATCTATGTTTATATTGTTTCTGCTTCTTTTGAAGTAAAAAATGTTGAAAGTGATTGTAGTTATGAATCCTAAGCTATTTACAATATAATTTTAACTGTTTCGCTTTTGAAAATTTACAATTTACTACAGCATATGTGGGAAATACGCGCGACCTTTCATGTTGGTATGACGGCCGCACCCCCTGGAAGGCTAAAATAAGAATAAATCACAATAAGGTGGAGAAAAAAACAATTTTTAATTTTTCTGGTCATTTCTTCAATTAAAATCAGGTTTTAATTTCTTTTTTCTAACTCTGATTGAATGTAAGGATATTGCACATTTTGTTTTTGGGTTATGTGACCCTTTAGTGCAGCACCTGTGGGATTGAAGATGTGAAAGTTAAAAAAAAGCGGAAATTGATTACCTTGAACTCTGACGATGACCGTGCTCTGAGCTGTCTGTCCGACTCTGTTTGTGGCCACACAGACATAAGGACCTTGGTCAGTGGCTCGCTCCACATGATGGACCTCAAGTGTTCCATTATCGTAGGCCTTCTGTCTGTGATTGTACGGCAAACGCACACCAGCTGAAAGGAAATGGATTATTTTAATGGTTTTATCTAGACTAAAAAATCTTGTAAAGTCATTTAAAGGAAAAAAAATTAACAACTCATTTGTAATATTTCATGCTTTTTGTTCTTGCTGCACTTTGAAGAAATGAAATTTTTATTTTTAAGCATTGATTGAGAAATTAGTTTCAAATTATGGCATACTTTCAGAAGAATTATTGTGTGGATAATGTGTCTATAATTATGCGGCAAACGACTTCAGGCAGAAAGTAGGTAGAATTTAATACAAAATTTTTATTTAAATGGTCTCATCTAGACTGAAAATTCATGTAAATTCGTTTACAGGAAAAGAAATTAAAAAATTAATTTTTAATATTTTATGCTTTTTTTCTCGCATTATTTTAAAGAAATAAAATTTTTATTTTGAAGCATTGGTTGAGAAATTAGTTTCAAATTATGGCATACTTTTAGAAGAAGAATTAATCTGCATAAAGTTCTGCAGTTCTAAAGACACAAATTATTAATTTATATTTTGCAACTATCCGAATTGTCTTCGACTAATAGTTGAATTTTTAGAGAACAGTCAAAGTAATGTAGAGACCTGCATTACATTAGGTGCGTTTTTATGTTATTCCACTTCGTTTGAAGGAAAATTTTTGAAAAATTTAATGTTTAAAAAACTATTTAAAACTACGGTTTTAAATATATTGACAAATATTACATAAAATACTCTAATATTATAAATACAACAAAATCATCTTAAAATCTTTTGAAAAATAGGAAAGTTTGTTAAATTTTAATGAAATTGAACCAAAATGGTTAACACTCTACACAAAATCTTAATGTAGATATCCTATTTTTCTTTGCACACAAGTCATAGAATATATTGATGAATGAAACGAACAAACATCTCAGAAAACGCTTGAGATGCAAAGGAGTGATGGATAAAATTAAACGTATATATAAATTTTATCCATAAATTTAAAACTTAGTTATTCTAAAAACACCTATAAATGAAGAATTTTTCCACCAGCAATAATATTTTTGGTTCATTTCATTACCCATATTATTTAGAATACGTCCAGAGCATTTTATGTAAAATCCTCTATTGGTTTTTGAGATATCCTAACGGGGGAAAATTTTTGTGAAAATGAAAGTTTTGAGAAAATGGAATTTAAAGACAAATTTTAGTTTAAAAATATGTGAACCTGGATGATAGGTCGGGCCTTCCTTTTCCTAGAAAAGATAAACTGTTTTTGAAAGAGAAAAGTCTAAATTACGAGAAATAATAATAATATAAAAAAATTCGGAAATGTGGTCGGATACCAGTGTTTTTAACTTAGTAGGATACCTTAAATGAGAACTTCTATATTTCAAGCTGTAGTTTAATAAAATAATGATTTTAGATGTCTGAAATGGCAGCACATGTCGTGCGAAAAAAGCGTTTGCAATTAATTTGGAAAACATGCAGCAGTTTTGGATTAAAGCTTTACTTCCCTCACATAATGTTCTATCGTAAGAATATGTGTTCCGTTATAGCGGTACATAAACAAATTTCGCACGCGTTAGGATTTTTTTTTTTTTTTTTTTTTTGTATTTAAAACGAGCTTTGCAAATGCGTGACATGTGGTAATTATTTCGCTTAAATAACGCCGGAAACATCTGAAATTTTCAGTTCTTTCTTTAAAATCCCAAAATTACGAGGTTTTTTTCAATGCCACTTTGAATTTCGACAGTAAGTTTTTTATATGTTGTACGCGTTTTTAAAAAAAGACAAACTGCACCACAAGAATGCTAAATAGATTTAAAACTTGTTTGAAAGAACAATGCGTTATTATTTCACGATACATTCAACTTTCAAAATACTCATTATAAAAGAAAATATAAAGAAGTGGGCTTTTTTTTTAAATTTAAAATTAGCTGGTATCCGGCGCGTTGCTGCCACAAAAGAAATAATTTTGGAAATATCGCTTGAAACTGAAAATAACGGTCTTGTTTAATTGTGAATGATAGAAAGAATAGTATTTATTTTCGTATCGGAAATGAATGCATTCATTGAAATTAAAGGATATATAAAGGAAAAGTGTAAATGATATTAAAATATCCGACTACGTTAAAAACACTGGTATTCCATCACATTGGTGATTTTTTTAAAAAAAGTGTTATTTCTTGTCATTCAGACTCCTCTCTTTCCAAAACAGTTTTTTTTCCTTAGAAAAGGGAGGTCTCACCTATTATTCAGAAGAATTTTAAACCAAATTTATTTTTCAGCTAAAATGTGCCTTTCACTTCCATTTTAATTTTCATAAAAATTATCCACGATAACATCATAACCTAAAAACTAATAGAGGTATTTATGTAAACATTTCAGCATGTGTTTTAATAATATGGTCAATGAAATGAACCAAAATTTTTAGTGGTGGAAGAATACTTTTTCATTTATAGGTGTTTTTAGAAAAAATGAGTTGCGAATGGATGGAAAAAAATGCATATATACGTCTATTTTTACCCGTCACTTCTTTGCATCTCCAAATGTTTCTTACATTTTGGTTCGTTTCATTCATTATTATATTCTATAACTTGTGTACAAAGAAAAATAGGTTTGTTGTATTACAATTTTGTATAGAATGTTCACCGTTTTGGTTAAATTTCATTAAAATTTACTACACATTTTCCTAATTCTCAAAATATGTTATAATTTCAAATACTGTTTTTGTATTTATAGTGTTTTAAATTGATTATGCATCTAAAAACCAAAAATAGTTTATAAAAAATCAAATTGTTTTCTTTCGAACGTAGTCATTTACCTTAATACTAATCTACTTTATTATTCAAAAGCTTTAGGGTAGGCAGTATTTTTTTTATTTGTTTTTCCGTTTTCAGCAGGAACAAATATATTTCTTGACTGTCTGACTCGTAAGCATCCAGCGTCCCGCTGGATTTTTTTGGTTCAGCATGGATTTTTTTGGCCCAGTTCGCACATTTAAAGTGCAAGTAATAAGAAATCGAAGTTTCAACGTAATTGGATGAGAGGAAAAGCAGCGCATAAGAGACATACAGAGAAACATTCATTTTTATTTATGTAGATTACACAATTTTACTCTTCCTATAACCATTCAGCAAGTGCAAGTAATAAATAGTCATAATTTCATCGCAATCGGATGTGCGGTAAGGTATAAACAAATAAAAATTCCTTAATCATTGGTAAATAGATGTGGTAAATAGATCAAAAACTATTTTTTTGATATTAAATAATTTTACTACTCCTTTAACCACCCCGTAATTGCAAGTAATGAGTATTCGAAGTTTTATTGCAATCTGATGAGCTGCAAGGCAGCGAGTAAGAGATATACAGCAAACATTCATTTTTATTTATATAGAGTACAAAAATAAATTTCGAATTGTATCCATACTTTATAAAAGCAGCTAAACGAGAACCAAATGAAGAACAAATTCTACACAAAAGGTTCGTTTTTCAGAAAAAAAGCTTATTTTGCAATTTTGCTCTTCATAAATATTGTTTTGAAGAAAAATGGCCTAAGTTACGAAGGGCAATATTTTATCAAAAATATTTTTTGATAAAAATTTGTTTCCTTCATCAAAAGCAAAACGAAGAAAAAAAAAATGTCTGAGGAGTAGAACTTAATTCATTAAAATAGATTCCGATGCAAGCATTTTTATTAGCATATTTTTTTTTTTAAAAAAGATGTTGCAGAAATTACTATTAAGTGGCATCACTAAATATTAACTATTATTTTTTAAGAATACTGTATTCAGCCATATACACTCATAACTAAATTTAAATTGATAATTCAAACATTTCTAAATTTGTGATTGTAGACTTCATTTTTATTTTATTTTTATTTATTATTCTGTTTGTTTATATTTTAAGCTTTGCTTTCGAAATAAGGCTATATTTCTATTGAATTTAATAGAAGTGTTTTCTGTCGAAAGCAGAGTAAACTTTGACTTTTCATTGAACTAGCAGGAGTTTAATAGTTTTGTTTTGTGTGGCGGTCATCATTAGCAACGTGATTTCAGCAGCAGTAAGTCCCAGGTAACACAGTCTGATGCACTATATTGTACGATATCATATGATATTAAACAATATTGTACCACAGCATTAAACAATATTGTTCCATAATATTAAACAATATTGCAAATATTGATCAATGTCATACAATATTTGCATGCTGCCCAGGTAGAACAATCTGTTGTACAATATTGTACGATATTCCAAAATAACAAACAATATTGTTCCACAATATTGAACAATATTGCAAATATTGATTAATGTCATACAATATTGTACAATATTTACATGCTACCCAGGTAACACTATATTGTACAAAACTGTGCGATATTATATGATATTAAGCAATAATTTGAAATATTATACAAAATTGAAAACATTGATCAATGTTATACAATATTGTACAATAGTTGTGTGCTACCCAGGTAGCAAAATCTATTGCATTATATTGTAAAATATTATACGTTATTCCACAATATTAAGCAATATTGCAAATATTGATCAATGCCATACAATATTGTACAATATTTGTGAACTACCCAGGTAGCATAATCTAATGATATTAAACAATATATTGTTCAATATTGTGCGATATTAAACAATGTGCAATGATATTACACAATATCTCGCGATATTAAACAATATTGAAAACATTGGTCAATGTCCTACAGCATTGTACAAGATTTGTGAGCTACCAAAGTAGCACAATCTATTGCATTATATTGTACAATACTGTACGATATTCCAAAATAATAAACAATATTGTTTCATAACATTAAACAATATTGCAAAAATTGATCAATGTCATACAATATTGTATAATACTTGTGTGCTACGCAGGTTCCATAATCTGTTGCATTATATTGTACAATATAGTGCTATATTACATGACATTAAACAATATTACGCGATATTCTACAATATTGAAAAGTTTGACTAATGTCATACAACATTGTAAAATATTTGTGTGCTACCCAGGTAGCTCAATCTGTTACAGTATATTGTACAATATTCCACAATAATAAACAATATTGTTCCACAATATCAAACAATATTGCAAATATTGATAAGCGAATATTGATCAATACCATAAAATATTGTACAATATTTCTCTGCTACTAGAGATATAAATATAGAAATAAACTTACTTCTCTCCCAGTGTATATTTTCCAAGGGATATCCTGCCACAGGACATCTCAACACCAGGACATCCCCTGCCACAACAGTGACGTTCCTCGCTCTTCTCACCACAACAGGTGGTCCCAGGACATTGACTCGAGATTCGTGGCTCACTTCGCCCACTCCATTGTTGGCCACGCACTTGTAGTCTCCGCCATCTTCGGTCTTGACGTTGCTGATGTTGACGAAACTGACGACGAAACCGTCTTTCGTGACGTAATCCCCGAAACGTATTCGGTGGTTCTCGGGGATGGGGGCGTCGTCAAGCCTCCAGACGATCTGGGGCAAGGGGTTGCCCGAGGCAACACACTTCAAGGACAGAGAGGGTCCGGGCTGTATGGTTTGTTCTTCGAATGTTTCTTGGAATTCTGGGACATCGTCTAAATGAAATTTTTAAAAAAATACAGATTAGAATAAATATAATAATTATATTATAAATTATAATAAAATAATTATACTATAAAAATAATGTAAATAATATAAAATAATTATACTATAAAAATAATAATTATATTATAAATAAAATATAATATTTTTTTTAGTTTTTAGGCTTTTGGCATATTTAAGGTGTCTGACAACATTCGGAGGAAAATTTTTAAAAAATTGGATTTTTTAAAGACTATTTAAAACTAGGGTTTTTAGATGTATTTTCAAATATAATACAAAATATTGTAAATGCAACAAAATTATTTGAAAATATAATATATTTTTAGAAACAGGATGTATTTGTATTAAATTCTAATGAAGTTTTACCAAAACGATTAACACTTTTTACAAAATTGTAATGTAACAATCTTAATTTTCTTTGTGCACAAGTTATGAAACACAATCATGAACGAAATGAACCAAAAGCTAAGAAAAATCCTGAAATGCTAAGAAGTGATGGGTAAAAATATACGTATATACTATATTCTTTTTTCCCTAAATTAACAACTTAATTTTTCTAAAAACAACAATAAATGAAAAAAGTATTTCACCAAAAATAAAATTTGGAAAGAGAAAATTATGAACTGCAAAAAATAACAGCAAAAAAAATCGCCAAAATCGCTATTACCAGTGTTTTTAACGCAGTCGGCTATCTGAAGGAATTTTTTATAAACAAGGAGGAGGACAGAGGGAAAAAAAATATCAGATTTTTATTAAAAAACATGCTTTTATTGAAAATGGACACTTTTTGTGATTTCCATAAGAATTTTACCTTAAGAGTTTTTAATCCCTTGTATAATTAGGATTCATTAATTAACTAAAGAAAAATTATTTCATCACAAATAGATAATAACAAACTCTATCATCTAACAAAGTTATTAAATAAAATTCAGTCGATGATTTATTGATAGTAGTTTATATAGCACGCTCATATATATCTTTGTACCGAAAAAGTCTTGTTTACAGGCAAACAACATTACAAGCATCTAAATGCAATTTTAACCTACTTGGAACTATTTTGATCAACTACGGCTATTCCTAATTAATATATTAATAAAAATCAAGATGTTTTAAAGATTGACTTTGCAGCTGCTACATGTGTTCGAAAGATTCGTAGGTGAAAAATTTCGTTTCAAATCTTTCTACCACTTGGCTCTGCGAGAACATGTTTTTGGCTGATTTTGCCCTTTGATGAACTATCGATCAACTTTTGTAAGTCGTCAAAAACTAACATGAGTTCTTTGAAAGATTGACCTTGCAGCGACTACAGGTATTCGAAAGATTCATTAGAGAAGAGTTTCGTTTCAAATCCTTCTATTTCTTCTTTAAATACTGACTTTAAATTCCTTTTGATGAACTATCAATCAACGTTTGAAATTCGTTAAACAAACATAAGATTATTTAAAGATTGACTTTCTAGCAGCTACAGGCATTCGAAAGATTCGTAAGGAAAGCATTTCGTTTTAAATCGTTGTGCCACTTGACTCTGCGAGAACATGTTTTTGGTTGTTTTTGTAATCCTTATTGATGAAACATTGATGAATGTTTGAAATTGGACAAAAAATAACATAAGATCTTTTAAATATTGACTTTGCGGCGACTACAGATATTCGAAAGATTCATTACAGAAGAGTTTCGTTTTAAATACTTTTACCACTTTTCTCTGCGAGTACCTGGTTTTGGCTGTTTTTGCAATCCCTTTTGAAGAACTATTGTTTAACGTTTAAAATTCGTTAAACAAACATAAGAATATTTAAAGATTGATTTTCTGGTGGCTACAGGTATTCGAATGATTCATTAGAGAAGCATTTCGTTTTAAATCTTTCTACCACTTCTCTGTGCCAGAACATGTTGTTGACAATTTCTGTAATTCTTTTTGATGAACTATTGATCAACTTTTGCAATTAGAAGCGCTAAAAGAAGGCCGAGAATTTGTTCATTCTCTTTTAAAGATACGCGCGTTTGCTGGAATAAGCTTTTGCTGTATCTTCTTTCCTTTGTTGTCAGGGTGAATTGAATTATTTTAAAAATATTACGGTTGAAATCAACAGCTTCATTATTCTCTCGACAAATTGTAAAGAAACGCTCTTTAAAAAGAAATGCATATAATACCGAATAAAGGCTATTATGGAAGAAAGTATTGAGCGAAGAACGCTTATCTCTTTACAAAGCAAACGGAAATTAAAGGTGTTTAGAAAAAAAAACCGGAACTTTATTTCGCAGAAAAAAAACAATTACCACATCATGAAAAAGACGCAAACTTTTCAGAATTACAAGTACTCTAAAAGTTAAAGTTAAATTGGAATATCTTCCAAATATTTGGAACATTCAAATCATATTCCATGGGCTGTAATCATGTACAGTTTCTATTCTTTTTTTTAATAAAAAATCTATAAAACAAGTGTAATTATTTCTCAATCGCAAGTTAATATTAATAATTAATCACGTAATTTTTATTTTATTATAGCGTATATAAAACACATGTCTGACATTTCATGTTTTTTAACCACTTTGCATACAATAATGTGACTGAGACGCGCACTGAGTGATTGAATTTTTAATTGCGATTAAGTGAAAAGTATTAAATAATTTAAAATGAAAAAAGTCACTTGAAACGTATTATTATTAAAGGAATTAAAATAATAGTCAATATTCTAATGAGGAATCTATTAAATTCGTCATTTAAAGTCATTCGTCATTATCATTAATTCGTCATGAGGAAGTTAAATAAATTCGAATGTAAAGTGGTTAAAGGGCGCGTCTCTGGAAAATTTCTCTGCTTTAATTCATCAACTAAAATAAGTTATTCAGAATCCTTAGGCTTTATATACATAAATTTAATCAAATTTTGATGATTGTCCTGAGTAAACTGAAGTTCAAACAGCGCTAAAAGTAAGCAAATAAATAACAGATTTTAGTTCTTCGTCACTCAAGCCTCATTTTCATGATTCGTTATTTATATGTAAATGTAAATGTGATTGATCTGATGTTTATGTATATCATCAGGAGATTATTTATAATTATCTCTAAACTTACTTGTAGTTATGAATAATAACCAGCAGATCAGTTTATAATTATTATAATAGTATACATAATTAACAATTTATATCATTTACTGTAATATATATAAATGATAATCTAGCTATTGGTAGGTTATAGAAATTGTTGATTAGAGTTTACATAAATTTATATATATATATATATATATATATATACATATACATAATTTTATTTAATTTTGATTCAATTTCAAAACGTAAAATTTCATTTCATTGTTTTTCTTTTAATTTTTCATTTATTACTAATTTAGCTAGATTCATCTGTAATTTAGTAATATCTGAATTTGCCGTCATTGAATAAAATGATTTTTTTTCACAATAATGTTTTTTTTTCCTTTTTATTTCTTTCCGAAATCATTTTTAGTTTCGACTGCAATATAATTTTGTTCTTTTTTATGTATATAATTCTTTGTGTATATATAGATAGATATACATATACAATCATAAATTATATAAATCAATCAAAACCCATTTCTTGGTCAACAAAAATTAAAACGAAACCAACTAGGTTGAAATCGAAATGAAAACTCAATTCGGAATTACACGCTAAAAGTTCCCAAAATGAAAGGTCAATGAACTAGAACCAATGAATGAAACAAATCCAAATTACTATAATTAATAGAATTATGTAACCGAAACAGAAACGGCACTAACAACGGAAACGAAACCAAGACCGGAATCGAAACTAAAAATCATTACGGATTCAAACAAGTTTAAGAATTAAAAAAGTTTTTTAATCAATCGTATTTGGAGATCTCAAATGCAGCTGCAACTAAAATGCAAATGAATCTAAATGAATTAAAAAAATAATCTAAGCAAAAAGTAACATAACCGAATCAGAACTATAACCAATAGAAAAATAATCCGGCCTGAAAACTTCGTCAAGGGCCACTTTCAAGCAAGGATTCAAAATAAGAGATTTTTCTGTGAGGCATCGGTGGACAATGGTCAAAAGTATTGACAACACGTGACGCGAAAATCCCCTGAAAATAACGGCAAAAGAGACATACCAATTTAAACAGCTAAAGACAAAAAAAACAAAGCAAAACATCAAAAAACATCACCAAATGAAACAAAAATATATATAAAAAGTAAAACTGCATAAAAAAATTCAACCACAATTAATAACTCAAATTAAGAAAATAAAAAGAAATAAAGGCTTATCCGCCACAAGAAAAACTCCTTTCTAATGGTTATATATATATATATGTGTGTGTGTGTGTGTGTGTGTGTGTGTGTTTGTGTGTGTGTGTGTGTGTGTGTGTGTGTGCGTGCGTGCGTGCGTGTGTGTGAGTGTGTGTGTGTGTGGTACCTGGTATATCAATTCCCGCCAATGAATGACACCCATGACCTCACTTTCCACCACTAAGCGGCCCTCTGGTAGAGAAAACGCGACCAAACGGCAGTTCATGCCTGAACGAGGCATAATTACGACGAACTAAAATAATAAAAGACGTATACATAAAGATAGATGACGAATTGACGACGTATTGTTAAAAGACGAACTTGATCATCCATTCCATCCTGTAAATGAGTCATTACCATTTGTTCATTATTAATTTAACTTCACTGTCATCCATTAAACTCTTAAGTATCATCTGGACTTATTGTTGCTTGGCTATCACGACACCCCCATATATATATATATATCCTCAAATTTTGGATAGCGTGCTTTAACCACTCGGCCACTGAGCTCGTAGTAAATTATCTTTATGAGGCCATATTAGAGCCAGCGTCCTAGCTTATTGGTAGCGTATTTTCCCCTTATTCTGGGCGGCCAGGGCTTCAGTCCCTGTTCGGGCATGGTTTTTATTCTGTGCTCTATCTGAGTGAATGTGTCTCCCTCTGAAAAGGGATTGCACAAGAAAGTGAAGCATGAAGTAGTAAAATCGTCCTCTTGGCCTTAGTTGGCGCTACTGAAAAAAACACGAGACATTAATTTAGGCTTAAAATCGGTTACAGTGATCAGCGGGCTTGTCAATGATAAGTGACATTGGAAACAACAGTACCTCCGTTTTGTAATCAAAGTTAAGTTATTGCATATCCAATTTAGTCAGAGGTCGCAGTAGCCTGTTGGTAAGGTCTTATATATATATATATATATATATATATATTCCATTTTTTTCCATTCAACCATTTCGCATTTTTCAGCCAACTGAATAAGCTATGACATGATATGATTTGAATTAAAATTGTTGATTTCATTCCATTTTCTTGTGATTCACTGAATGTTTGTCCCAATGAACGATAAAGCAACTCGAATGAAGTATCTGAAGTTAGAAGGTTATTTTGAATATAAATTAAAGGTACTCTAAACCAGGTGTGAGCAAAACGAGATTACACAAAAACAAAGATACTGCGGTAATTTAAGCCAGAGGAAATTAATAATCTGTAATTGCTAGAATTTCATTAAATAGGAACACCAAAAAAATAATTTACTATTTTTAATTTACAATGATTTATTTGAATTGTATTGATTTCGAAACAGAAAAAAAACATATTCATAAGACTTCCTTGGTATTGTACCAAACCAAGAACGAATAATACTTGATTTATCAAATACAGATTGAAAAGAATAGGATACGATTGAGAAACCAGCATTTATAATCAGAAAATTACAATTTCATCGTTTTCATTCCCATAATCTTTCGTCATCCAAGTTACGACCGATTTTTACTAATTTGTCCATAGCTCTCTGAAAAGCAGGGCCAAAAGGTTAAGACCTAATCCCAGCCAAGGCTCCAGTTTTTTTTTTCTCCCGAACAGAAATGGGTTAGCTTTAGCAGAATGTCGACTGATTATTTCAAACAATTCTATTTTTTATTTAGAATTTGATGTATTTAAATCCAAATGATGTTAACGAATCTGTCTTTCGGATTCCTTCTGAAGTCCTTTTAAATGAAAAGAAAACAGAATAAAGGAAACAAAAAAATTCTAATCTGCATTGCGTTACCCCAACTGGTGTGGGGCAAGTCATACATGTGCGTTGAGCCACCTGGCAAGTTCGCGCGTTATTATTAACAACTGTGTTTTCATTTAAATGAAAAGTTTACAAAGGATATGTATTTTACTGTTGTTGCTATCTCCATCTCGATCCATAAATAAAATGGATTTGACCAGGCTTGATTTGCTGTTTTGTTTTACTTTGGGCTATACATAAATTGTCTTTTCGTTAGTTGTGTGCTTTTGTTATTAAATTGTATTTGCAATATATATTTCTCGTATATGTTCATACTTTTATATGCACCGTTTTTAGGTTAGTTTAATTTTTTTTATTTGTCCTTATTTGATAGTTTGTCGTGCGTATGCATCAAAATTGAAATGTGAACAGAGTTGATGTAATAGCTAGTGAGTAATAAATATAAATTAAATATGCATTCTTATGCTTTTATCATTTCTTTCGACCCCTTTCCTTGCATCAACTACCAATCTGCTTTTAGATAATGAACTGAAAGACGGGTGGACATCTTTCCCGAGTCATGTCACAACAGACAATATTTCATGAGAAAACCTATGTAATTCGATTTCGGTAACTGTGATTTCTTTATTATTTTTATTCGCTTATTGGTTCAATCAGCAAATCTTCAGCGGAAGAACGCTGCATTCAAAATCTTTTTTTTCCAACATCTGCGGAAAAATTCACCTTCCTGAAAACAAATCTAATTACAACTGGCAGAATTCAAAATCGGAAAACCGTAGAACATTAATGTTCGAAAGAAAGAAGATAAAAAAATTTTTGAAAGAGGTACATCGGTGGAGACAGTCATTAAAACCCCAGGGGGTCTCTTGAGTTCTTTTATTTCAAAATGCCCACCTCTGGGCATTGAGTGAATTTCAATTTCACTTAAAAACTCATTTCATTTCTTAAATCATTCCTCTTTTTTTATTTTTCAGGTTTCCTCCTCTAATCTTTTTCTCTAACTGTTCGTTTTGCATCGCGTTCTTTGACTCGAAAGAAGTTCGAAACGCCCGGGATAATTTCCTTTGTTCCGAAGCACCAATTTCGTTGCCCCCCAAAGACACGTCCCCCACCCTCGCAAAGCGTTTTCCCACAATTCATTTGCATTTATCCATATTCATTAAAGCCCGTCGCCGAATTGTTGCATTTTTTTGGCTTCAAGAAGGGAGGGGGAGTCAGAAAATGAAATACTCAAAAGTAGATTAGATATTAGGAATTATAGATTCAGTTCAAGATTGAAATACCATTCTTGATGGGATGTGGATTGATTTACCGAAAGATATATATATATATATTGATAGAAAGTGAATGAGGCGAAAGCATTTAATTGGAAATTTACTTCTTTATCATTGCTTTAATAAGTTACAAACTACCTTTCGGTCATGTTTCAATTTGAAGAACTCGTATTGATTATGAAATACTGAAATTGTAGTGAACTGAATCAGTGAGAAAAAATTAAGTTCATGTTTCTGGGCTGATTTTTCTTACTTTCTTATGCGGTCTATACTTAGTTAACTCATTTGCTGACCCTCCCCTCCCTTGATATTAGGACCCTATATCTAATTATATAACTCCTTCTTTGCTATCTCTTAACTGTATTAGAGAAGGTGTTATCTAATAACATGGATGGTTTGGTACAGTTACATACTATTTGTAGCGCACAGGCACGTCAGTAGCAGCGAATGTGTTGTGGGATTTAACAGTTAGTTAGTTAATGGTAACGTCTCCAATGTTATTGTTTAAATTGAATACGTTAAAGGATTTAACAGTTAGTCAGTTGATGGCAATCTCCCCAATGTTAATGTTTAAAATGAATACATTAACACATTCACTGACACTACCCTCGCCTGATATAAGTCCATCTCTCTAACGAGATGACCCCTTCTTTGCTCTCTTTCAACTGTAGTAGAGAAGGTGTCATCTAATAGCATAGATGGTTTGGTACCATTACATATTATTTGCAACATATACGGACGTCAGTGGCAGCGAAAGTGTTAAAGAATTCTATAGTTAGTTAAAAATATCATATATATTAATTTTTATCAGCAATAAACAAATCCTCTTATTCGGCAAATCTTTAGAGGGCCGCGATGGCCTGGTGGTAAGGACTCCGAAATTCTTTTCATTTAATTTTATTTTAAATAACATTTCGAATAGTCATTCTATAGATGCTCTGAACTATTTAACGCCTTAAAAATCGAAATAAAATATTTCGAACGAATGTTTATAATTTTATTTCAACTGTTTTTGGCCAAAGGTTCACGCATATGCACAGGTATCATTCATGTTCTGATCTTTGGGGTTTAGGGCCAGATTCCCAGAGTATCTGAAACTGGTATTGATGTCTTAAGAAGGGCAGACGCCCCAAACTCTCCCACAGGCTGTGACTTGTTGGACACAGCATAGGACGAATTCTGTTATTTTTCTTCTTCTGTGGTCGTAACTTCGAAGGACTTCGGAAACGGAAGGTTGCAGGATCAAGGCCCGGTTCCACTGAAGAACCGCTATGTAAGCGGGTTTGGTGCAGGTTAAATCCGTCGGGGCCAAACGTCCTTCACTGGTGTGGAGAGGAGTGTTCCCGATCAGGTATCGTCCTCGCGATTCAAAATGACGAGATCCGTCCGAAAATAACCCTATAATTGCTTAAAAAATTAATATAACTAAACTAAGCTTCGATTTGCTTTTCGGAGGGCTAAGGACAAATTAGTAAAAATTGGTCGTAACTTGGATGACGAAAGATTATGGGAATGAAAACGATGAAATTCTAATTTTCTGATTATAAATGCTGGTTTCTCAATCGTATCCTATTCTTTTCAATCTGTATTTGATAAATCAAGTATTATTCGTTTTTGGTTTGATACAATACCATGGAAGTCTTATGAATATGTTTTTTATCTGTTTCGAAATCAATACAATTCAAATAAATCATTGTAAATTAAAAATAGTAAATCATTTTTTTTGGTGTTCCTATTTAATGAAATTCTAGCAATTACAGATTATTAATTTCCTCTGGCTTAAATTACCGCAGTATCTTTGTTTTTGTGTAATCTCGTTTTGCTCACACCTGATTTAGAGTACCTTTAATTTATATTCAAAATAACCTTCTAACTTCAGATACTTCATTCGAGTTGCTTTATCGTTCATTGGGACAAACATTCAATAAATCACAAGGAAATAGAATGAAAACGGAGGTACTGTTGTTTCCAATGTCACTTATCATTGACAAGCCCGCTGATCACTGTAACCGATTTTAAGCCTAAATTAATGTTTCGTGTTTTTTTCAGTAGCGCCAACTAAGGCCAAAAGGACGATTTTACTACTTCATGCTTCACTTTCTTGTGCAATCCCTTTTCAGAGGGAGACACATTCACTCAGATAGAGCACAGAATAAAAACCATGCCCGAACAGGGACTGAAGCCCTGGCCGCCCAGAATAAGGGGAAAATACGCTACCAATAAGCTAGGACGCTGGCACTAATATGGCCTCATAAAGATAATTTACTACGAGCTCAGTGGCCGAGTGGTTAAAGCACGCTATCCAAACCCAAAGTTTGAGGGTTCGATGCTCACCATGGCTGTTGGTTGTAATCCATACTTTGTAGTAGTTTTAATCCATGGCTGTTAGTTATAATCCATGCTTTATAATAGTTATAATCCGTGCTTTGGATTTCGACGAATATTTCTTTAAGTTTGAAAAACATTTTCATGTTGTTGCTATAATGCTACTTGGTCAAACCAAGCCGAATCAGCAGAGCTGTTTAGATTAAGGCAGAGGTGTGCGCCTTTCCTTGTGAACGACACAATCCTTTTCAGGGGGAGATCAAACTATATATATATATATATATATATATTGTCACCTAGGAACGTATCCGCTATAATCCCATATAAATGACCTTTCCGTATTCACGGTTCCTGTATTCGCTGCATATTTATGGAACATATATCCCACGAATAAAGAGCTTTTATTGTAGATGAAAGATGAATTTTAAATCATTCTACTTTTTAATACCTTGATAAAGTTTGTCTATAAACCTGTTTTTACTAAGCAGTTTTTACTTTCTGCAAAATAAAGATATTTTTATTCATGAAACTGAAAGTATTTTGATTCCTGACGTGAGATTTCGACGAATCTTTCTTTAAGTTTGAAAAGCATTTTCTTATTAAGTCTTGTCTGTTTATAAACAGGATAATTCTCGAATGCTAGCAAAAAGGATCCATGGGCAGACCACACGTTCCCCCGAAACCAAAAACAATTTCGATGAGCATTTAATGAATCTACACTCCCGTCGATATTCAGATGCCGATTTAATGGGCCCTCATCTGTTCATAATGAAGATAAGTTTTCTGTCGCTGATTGAAGGAGGCTTCACTTGATCCAATTAAGCAAGTACCAGCTGCTCTTGTCATCAGAGTAGATGAATTTTCTAATGATGATACAAGAGTTGCAAGGAGATGATGAGGACGAAGTCTTGGAGGGAATGCGGAGATGGTGAGTTGAGAAAACCGGAAGAAAAAATGGTCATGGTGGTTGACATTTTCAATGAAGCGATAAAACTCCCAAATGGGTTTTTAAACGTCTGTCTGGAAAGAATCTCTTTCTTATTTTGATTTCCTTTTGGTGCTCAAAAATATGATAATGACATAGTTTTAAAGGAGCAAAGCCTGGTTTTATTGGATACTAAATGCAGATAAAAGATTTGATGCGTAGGTTTAAGTACTATAAAACGGAAATGCGTGTCCTAGATTATTGACCGTAAATTCTAAAATTTTCAATTAAATCACATATTCATAAGCCAAAATTTAAGAAATAGTTAAAGTTAAAAGATTCAGTTATTAGCAGTCAAAGAGTCGTAACTTTATTCGGAAAAACTTTTTGAGTTTAATGCTCTTATAATTTATCGATTATGCTTCCAAAATATTAAAAAAAAATTTTTCGGTGATATTGCCAAAATATTAAAAAAAAATTTTTTAAGAAAGCGAAAAAGGGGAAAATTATTGAATTAATGATACAGATATTGCAAACGATTATAGAAATATGCCATTAAGCCGGGATTTCTATGCATATCCTGTCTAAATTCAATCAGGTTTACTGTAAATAAGGATGGTTTATGGAATTAACGATACAGATATTGCAAACGATCATAGAAACCTTTGTTTTGCATTTTTTTTTAGAAAATATCTCATTTCATATTTCTTTTATTTTATTCAGTCACGTGCTAAAAGTTGCATTTCTTCCGATTTGATTTGCGAGGATAGTTGTTGTTTATTTATTTGAAATTCCGGCATTGGTTTTTTTTTTATTCAGTCACGTGCTAAAAAAAACATAGTTAAAATATTTCTTTAAAAATTCATTAAAAATAAAAGCTTGAGTTATACATTAAACACTGATACCACTAGAAAGCTAATTTTTTTAATCTTTAAATTGATGCTTAAATCATGTTTTGTCCGATCATATTTTCAGAAGTTATAGCGGTAAAATGTCGAAATTTCGCTTAAATTTTAATTAATTCCAATTATAATTACAAATTCGAAAAAAGGGCTCCAATGAGCACATTCCCGACCTCCAAGGTATACATGTACCAAATTGGGTAGCTGTAGGTCCAACGGTCTGGCCTGTAGAGCGCCAACACACACACACATTGATCTTTATCGTAAGTATAGATTATATGTAGATAATATGTTGGAAAAAGATTTGATGAGTAGATTTAAATACTATAAAACTTAACCGCATGTCCTAGATTATTGATACACAAGGTAATAAACCGTAAATTTCAATGAAAAAACTTAATTTTTTGAGAAAATGACATGAAGTCATATAAGCTGTACTATTGAATTACTGATATGTTTATAACGAAAATCTACAACAGAATATAAATATTGCAACCCAAATTACTGAACCGATTTTCTCTTCATATTTCTTTTAAATATATATATATATATATATATATATATAATTGTGGAGACCGAGCAATCCGGAGAGGTTGGATTTGAAGTCCAATAACTTAACCATTTGGCAAAAGCCTGCGCTTCCGTCTAGTGGCTGTTACTAGCTTATTAAGTTGTCACCACAATATTCCCTACCAATAAGACTCTAGTAGGTGAGCGATTATTTATAGCTCCAAGCGTAATGGAGAGCGAAGTGACTTGTTGCTGCTTCAAGTGAGTCTGACGACTTTTGTGTTGGTTGCGTTTCCTGCGGGTCGGTGGAGCCGCTATAGCAAATTGAACGTTCATAGTCCGAGGTCACCAATTTGTGGAAACGAATCCAATTTAAGTTCAGTAACTTAACCATTCGGTAAGAACGTATTTTTCTGTCTATTGACTGTTACGGGCTTATTAAGTTGTCACCACATAATGAGGCGATTTTAAATCCACACACCGGCTAGCAGCTCGACCATCCACCGTCCAGACCGGACATGTCACCCTGCGATTTTCATGTGTTGGTCAACTGAAAAAACATGTGAGAGTGAAGCGCTTCAACTCAGACGGCGAACTCAAGGACACTGCGAAGGACTGGGTCTTTTTCACTATCGTCTCTTACCTTCTCATTTCAATGATCACCACTCTGTTTTAAAACAGAAGGGAAACAGATTACCACTCTATTTGAAAATATAGAGTGGTAACAAAAGACAGCCTCATCAATGAGAATACTGTTCAGGAGAGGCATGTAGCTGGCTGGTTACTGTCATGACTTGATCAAGTTCGATTAAAAAAAGGTAGTATTAAATGACAATTTCTTCATTTACAGTACATAAAAGCAACTTGTTCTCCTCTAGGTTAAATGAAACGGTCATAATTGCAACAGAGTTGAAATTTCAAATGAAAACAGCTCCACGTCTCATTTCATTGATACTACTTCACACTAACTGCTATCAGACTGACAGCATATCAAGGGTACGACAAGGGGTAGCTTTCAGAATCCACTGAATTTCAATCGGGTGGAAGTTGACTCAGAAGCCCGTATCTCACAAATCTTCACCCTTCTCCACAAAGACTCTTCTTGCCACAGCACGTCGACTCTCCGTGTCTAACGCAAGTCCCCTCTTTTTCCGAATATTTCGTAATCTATTTTAACCCCAAAAACTCCGCCTCACACTTGCACATTGATGCATTTGGGCTTCCTGTTGTCCAATGGCTGCTCAGGGAAAACCTCCAAGGTCAACAGTCCACCGTGGAAATGTCCGTTGTTAATCCACCCTCTTAGACGACCCTTCACGATGGATCAATAAAAGAGGGCAGCTGTGAATGACAATCTCGTTATTTACAGCCTTATGTACATAAAACAACTCGTTCTCATCTGTGTTGTGAAATGGTAACATTTGCAATATAGTTGGACTTTTAAACGAGTATAGTCCCTCTAATAGTTAAGGATAAATCACTTTACAGAAACAGCTACCAGACTGACAGCATATCAAGGCAAGGCTCTTAGGAATATACCGAATTTCTTTCGCATAGAACCTTTATTCAGAAACCCTTATCTCAAGAAGCTTCTCAACAGAACGACTCTTCTCTCCACACATGACGATTCTTGTTCAAGAAAACAGCACTAATAGAGTATCCACCTTAGTATTGGGCTACCTCCGGACCTGCAGGATTCTTGGCTGTTTATATCTACACGTGATTGCTAACTACCCTTTACAAGATCGGGGTGGATGCATGGGGAGTGGGCTGGAAGATTGCTTTGCTATTGGTGGATCACTTGGAAGGAGCAGAGTTTAGTTTAGTTATATTAGTGTCCCATTTTAAAGCAACACGTGAACTATTTTGGGATGGTCCTCGTCATTTTCAACCATGGTCAGATGACGAGGACGACATCTGAACTGGCCCCGCCCTTTCCACACCAGCGGGAGGACATTCGGCCTACCAGATTGAAGAATAAATAGTTTCTGATTCCTCCAGGCCACCGCGGCCCTGGAGGAAGCTGAAACTATTTCTTGAGGAATTGGAAAAAAAAATCTCTTAGATATTCTGGAGTTTGTGACACCGCATTCACAAGGATAAACAGTTTGTCCAGGCAACTGTTAGTTAATTCTCTCCTTTAATGAAGAGTTGACGGTAGTTTCGGGTCACGGAGAATAGCTGTCTTATTTCATTCATTGCTAGAAGCATTTCTGCAATATCTGAAATCGAACTATTATTGTTTTGACAAATTTTGTGATAGTTATTTACAATTTCTGGCATATTGAAATTAATTGGCTGGAGTTTCTGTGTCCCCTCTTATTTTATTCCCCTCCCCCAACATCCATCTCTCGTTTGCACATTGGTGCATTTGGGGTCCATGTTAGCCAATATCAACTCAGAAAGAATCTCATTGGTCTCCAGTCCATCGTGGGAATGTCCTCTGATCATCCATCCTTGTAGTTGACTCTTCATGATGAAATATTTATATCCAAAGGGGGGTGACACTCTTCCCCTTTGAAGATACCATTTCATTCCATGCATCGACTGAAACGCACTTGCATTTCTTTCAGGTATCCGACTACGTTCGAAGGAAAAAATTTGAAAAATTGGATTTTTAAAAATTTAGTTTTGGTTTTTAGATGTATTGTCTATAATAAACCCTATAAATACGAGAAAAAATACTTGAAAATATAATAGATTTTGAGAAATAGGAAAATTTGTTCTACATTTTAATAAAATTTGACCAAAACGATTTGCATTTTAAATAAAATTGAAATGCAGCAATAATATTTACCTCCCCCCTCCCCACCGCATACAATAAAATGTATAAATACTAATGTATTTTGAGTATTTTGGAGCTAACCCTACAATACCGAATTAATTTTAAACTTTACAAATTACCAAAAATACGGAAATTTATTGACATTTTGCAACACCGATCCTCAGCATTGAGAAAACAAGAATCCTATGCCTTTTTATTGCTCTTGCATCCAACCATGTCGGGCATTCTCACGGTTTCGTGAGAATTTTCAATTTATCTGGAATTTGTCTGATCAGCTTAAAAGTTTAGTTAAGAGCGTGCGCAGATGTGAACTAACGTTTTCTCAAAAGGAGAAGAAGGTTCTATGACACCAATTGTAATTCCAGACAATCTCATTCGAGTCGATCCTTCTATCGCTATTGAATCTATTCTGAATGTGTAAGTTATAGATATTTTCATGTAATTGCAATTCACCGTATTAAATATTCACGGCAGCAGACTTATGCAGAATCATGGATAAATTTTAAGCGGGCGTAAGCGAGCATTAGACGATAGACAAGCATCAACAAGTACACAGACGAGCGTGGTTACGAAAATAAAATCAAGAAAATATTCTCAAGAATACTTAAATTTTGGATTCACTAGTACTAAAGTAAATGAAGAAGAAAGGCCCCTGTGTATAATTTGCTCAAAAATGTTGGCGGCAGACAGCATGAAATCTAATAAACCTAAATGACATTTGGAAACGCTTCTTAGTGCGTACGTAAACAAACCCATACAATTCTTCGAATTAAAATTAAAATCATATGAAAGGCAAAATCATTGTTTAAAAAAACTTTATCTGTGAATGAAAAAGCTTTAATTGCCTCTTACAAAATTTCATATAAAATAGCCAGATGTAAAAAGCCTCACTTCATTGGTGACGAGCTTTTTTCACCAGCCGCAATTGAGATTGTAGAAATTATGTTTGGAGATAATTTTGCAAAACAATTGCAGTCTATACCTCTTTCAAATGATACTGTTGCCCGTCGAATTGTTGATGTAGCTGAAGATGTAGAGTGTCAGGTTTTGTCGAAGTTACGTGGCAAATTGTTTCCAATACAACTCGATGAGACAATAGATAGTAATAAAGATGCGCATTTCATATTTGATGATTTGTCAGTAGTAGAAGAATTACTTTTCTGCAAACCAATAGAACTCAAAGCAACAGCACTCGCGTTATTTGCTATCTTAAAGGATTTTATGAACGAGGCAACCATAGAATGGAAAAATTGCTTCGGAATATGCACCGATGGTGCTCGTTCTATGTGCGGGAGATTCCAAAGTACTTGTGAAACAAAAATCGCCACAGTGCGTCTGGACACATATCATGATCCACACAGAAGCTTTGGCTTCCAAAGAAATGAGTCCTGGTTTGAATATTGTGTTAACTACTGTTGTAATCGTAGTAAATTCTATAAAAATGAGACCCCTGAAATCAAGAATCTTTTCCGCACTTTGTAAAGGCATGGGTGCAGTACATTCAGCGTTGCTTTTATATTGCGAGGCAAGATGGTTATCACGATGGAAATTTTTGCAACGTGTTTATGAATTAAGAGAAGAAATCGCAGTTTTCCTAGAACAGAAAAACAGACCGGAAGCTGAGAATTTTCGCGATAGTTTATTTGTGATGAAATTGAGATACATGGTCGACATATTCGAGAAATTAAATAATTTGAATCTTTAACTGCAAGGAGCAAATACACATATATTGGATACGAGTGATAAAGTTAATGCTTTTTGTCAGAAATTGGAATTGTGGAGCAGAAATTTAAGGCAAGAAAACTTAACAGTGTTTGCAAATTTGAATGATTGTATTAAAATTTACAAGGCTGAAAAACCACATGTGAAAATTGTTTTTGTAACCATTGAAAATAAATTACCAATGCTAGCAAAGAATTTTAAAAAGTACTTTCTTGCTGACGACAACCTGATATCAAGTTACGAGTGGATGAGGGATCCATTTTAAAATACTCCCGAAAGGCTCTCAATTGAAGAGGAATAAACCTTCATAGACTTCACGGCAAGTGGTGAAACCAAAAGACAATTTAGTAATAAATCACTCGTTGAATTTTGGGCAGGAGTGGATGATGAGTTTTCTGCACTAAAAGCAAGAGCATTTTGCATTCTACTTCCATTATCAACATCTTACCCTTGTGAAATTGGATTTTCTGCCGTGACTTCTTTGAAGACAAAATATAGATCTCATCTAAATATAGAAAAAGAACTGAGAGTGTCTATTTCTAATACTAAACCCTCCTTCAAAAAGTTTGCTCTACAAGACAGGACCAAGGAAGTGACTAATAATTATTAAATTTGTTTTTAATTTAGTAAGTTGCTTTAATTTAATAAGTTAATTATTAAATATGTCGAAATGTATTTTATTTTGCATGTATGTGTCTTCTTTTCTTTCAGTCACTTAATCAATTTTTTTAAATAACATTTTCTCTTGGATATGTTCGTGCCCCCCAATGAGTGTACTCGCACCCTCCTAGGGAGGCGCGCCCTACAGGATGAGAATCACTGGTCTAAACTACAAGAAATAATGCGAATTTTTAAAAATTCACCAATGTGGTCTATAATCATTGTTTTTAACATAGTCTGATACCTTAACTGGACTCCACTAATTGGCGGGATGACCGGAATCGGGGGCGAAATGGTTCATGGGGGCACTTAAAACTGCGGGTGGTGTCACACAGTTGACGATGCAGCTGGCCGTGAACCCTAGTTATCGAGTGTTGGAACGAAGGATTGTTATAGTTGTCAACTGAATCTTAGAGCAAGGGTGCTGACCTCTTTATTAGCAGTTTGTCATTTGGTTCTCTCTTTCAGTACAGTACTGACGGTACCGGGTCATCTCAAAACCCTGAAGGATGTGATGTGAAGGACGGACAGTTTCATTCCAACTGTTTGAGAGAGTGCAGGTGGGGTGAAAGACGGCGATTGACTTCCCCGAAAGGAAAGTTAGTCTGACAGCTCGGTCAGCGTAAGGTTGGACAGTGCTTGTTTGGCAGTCGACCACACCACAGCTGCTTTCAGTGGTGGCTGGGTGATCGGCTGTATACAAGAAGAAGAAGGATTTCTCTTTCACATTAATTTCTGTGCAATTTTTAAAAATTGAAATCCACATACATCCATTACAGTGGTCAACTGGGTCTCAGAGCAAGGGGCTGAATCTTTACAAGGTCCTTCGTGATGGCAACAGAGAGATATTTTTTGACCCTGGAAAACTTATTTATTTTATGTAAATCGTATGCTGCCCTTTTGATTACAACGCTTGTAGGATATCTTATGAGTATCAGCTACAAATTTTGGGATTCCATAATTTGGTAGTTTGAATCCTTACATTTTTACAATTATTATTATTGCCGTGCCTGTAACCGCCTGTCCTAAAAATGATGTGAAGTGAAGAGAAGAAAAACACAAGTGTGGGATTGGAGGCGACGTTGTTGATTAAGGAATCTGCACGCTGAGAGTGCGCATCATATGTAGGAGTTCTGAAGAAAACTCTGAGTAGTCCTGTCCTGAAAGTACAGCTATGACAGGTGTCATGTCTCTAACCACCATAGGGTTGTTCTGTCTGTCCTAAAAATTGATGTGAAGTGAAGAGGAGAACAGTTATATGGGGGGGGAGGCCACGATGTTCTTCAAAAGTTATTGCAATTACGATAACAGTTATTACAATTACAATAACAATGTTAAGAATTACGATAACAGTTATCACAATTACAATAACAATGTTAACAATTACGATAACAGTTATTACAATTATTATTTATTTACATTTTCAGTTATTCCTTCAAATTGCTTCAGCTTGCAGTGAAGGTTTCGGGAATAATACTCGTATACATGGGCTTTTTTCTTAGGATAAACATAAAAGGGAATTTTTGGGGATAATTGATCACCCAAATTCTTCGATCTAACAGCGTGATAACAGAAATTGAACAAAATGGAGGGAGAGAACCCAGCAAAAATAAATGATCTCGAAGGAGTAGTCATCAATTCTTATCGAAGCCGCGAATGAAAACGAGCGATTATTGAAACTCAAGTCGGCGGCAATTAGCCAGAAATTGTCTCATCAGCGTTTCACGCCCCCACCCCTAAAGATAAGAGAATCCTCACATCGGCAGGGGAAAATGGAGGAATTTCCCCATTGCAATGAAAAGATGATTAAAATTGCGGGGCATTTGGAATTGGGAATTTCAACATCCATCCGAATGTCTGCGTGGTTTAAGGAATTTCAGACGATATCTTTCGCTTCTTCACAGTGAAGAGTGGGTCGCAGTTACCGAGATTGAACTGGTATTTAAGCTTACAAAATAATTCTTTGAAAGAAAAGTACATAATTTGTGATAAACAATATCTCTTATCCAATATTTTTTTTTCAATGACATCATTTTTTGCTTTTAAGTTTTGAATAAAGAATCAATATTCAAATAACTTTATAACTTATTCAAATAACTTAAACTTACTAAATATGTGATGCCGCAATATTATTTAATGTTATGTTTGTATGTCGTTTAATATCATGCAGTATCGCATAATACTGTACAATATAGTCCAACAAGTTCTGCTACCTGAATCCTAGTAACACATAATTATGGTACAATATTATATGATATTGATCCATATTTATAGTATTGTTTAATACCATATAATATCCCACTTAATTGTACAATAGAGTGCACAGACTGCGTTACCTGAGCCCTAGTAGCACACAAATATGGTACAAAATTGTATGGCATTGATATATATTAGCAATATTGTTTAATACTGTGGAACAATATTGTTCATTATTGTGGAATGTCGTACAATATTGTAAAGTAAAGTGCAACAGACTGTGCTACCTGTTTAGCACACAAATATTGTTCAATATTGTATGATATTGATTTATGTTTTCAATATTGTTTATTATTGTGGAATATTGCACAATACAGTGCAATAGACCATGCTACTAGAACCCTAGTAGCACACAAATATCGTACAATATTGTATGACATTGACACAATTTTTTCAGTATTGTTTAATATCATATAATATTGCACAGTATTGAACAATATAGTGCAGCAGACTGTGCTACATGAGCCCTAGTAGCACTCAAATGTTGTACAATATTGTGTGACATTGATCAATGTTTGCAATATCGCTTAATATTGTGGAACAATATTGTCTATTATTGTGGAATATCGTACAATATTGTACAATACAGTGCAACAGACTGTACTACCTAGGTAGCACACAAATGTTGTACAATATTTTACGACACTGATCAATATTCGCAATATTGCTTAATATTGTTTGACAATACTATTAAATATCGTATAATATCGCACAATATTGAACAATATAGTGCAAGATGATGTTCTATTTAAGCGATTTATTGCTTAGGGTACGAGAGCTATGACTCTCAGTCTTCGTACTTCGGCACATCTTACCTCCGAGGGTGAGTTCCACGGCCGACTGTGCCGTGTCCTGGTCGTTGTAGGCGATGCACTGATACATGCCCCGGTCCTCTCTCTGCACGGGGTCGATGCGGATGACGTCCCGGGACACCTGACTCACTCGCCCATCCAGGGACAGGACGTCGACGTCCTTCCGCCAATGCACCCCGTGGATGGGGTGGCCAGAAACCGAGCAGTTGATCACCCAGGGGCGACCCACGTGGATCTTCTGCACCACGGGGGACATCGATGTAGATAAGGGGGCTGCAAGAGAGAGAGAAGAATTAAATTCATCAAACGTTGAAGAGAAAAAGAAATTCACTCATGGCACCTGGACAGCATACAATTCATGAAATGAATACTAATGAAAGTATGCATTTCAGCTTAATGACAGTATAAAATTCAGCTTAATGACAGTATACAATTCACCCTAATGCCAGTACACAATTCATAAAAAATTGCATACTAATGACTGTATACAATTCAGCTTAATGACAGTATACAATTCACTCTAATGCCAGTACACAATTCATAAAAAAATTGCATACTTATAACTGTATACAATTCACCCTAATGACAGTATACAATTCAGCTTAATGACAGAATACTTCAGCCTAATGCCTGAATACAATCCATAAAATGAATTGTATACTAATGACTGTATACAATTCAGCTAAATGACAGTATACAATTCAGCTTAATGACAGTATCCAATTTTCCCTAACGACAGTATACAATTAATAAAATGAATTGCATACTAATGACAGTATACAATTTACCCTAATGGTAATATACACTTCATGAAATGGATTGAATACTAATGCCTGTATACAATTCATAAAACGAATTATCTACTAATGACAATATACAATTCACCCTAATAACAATATACAATTCAAGAAATAAATTGTAGGCTAATGACTGAATACAATTCATAAAATGAACTATATACTAATGGCAGTATACAATTCACACTAATGGCAGTGTACGATTCACCCTAATGACAGTGCAAGATTCATGAAATGAATTGTATACTAATGACAGTATGCAATTCACTTAATGACAATACAAAATTCAAGAAATGAAAAGTATACTATTCATAAAACCAATTATATACTAATGATAATATACAATTCACCCTAATGACAATATATAATTCTCGAAATGTATTATATACTAATGACTGTATACAATTTATAAAAAGAATTATGTACTAATGGCAGCGTACAATTCACCCTAATGACAGTATACAATTCATAAAATGAATTATATACTAATGACAGCATAAAATTCACTTAATGACAATATAATATTCATAAAATAAATTGTATACTAAACTAATGATAGTTTAAGTTCACCCTAATGACAATATACAATTCATGCAATGAAAAGTTTACTAATGACTCTATACAATTCACCCTAAAGACAATATACAATTTACCCTATGGCATAAAATAAAATATATACTAATGACAGTATACAATTCATAAAATAAATGTATACTAATGACTGTATACAATTCATAAAATGAATTACTTACTAATGATTGCACCCAATTCATAAAAAGAATTATATACCAATGTCAGTATACAATTCATAAAATGTATAGTATACTATTGACAGTATATAATTCATTCCAACACCTTATAAATTAAAGAAAAACAAATTATATGTTAATGACAGTATACAATTCATCCTAATAACAATATACAATTCCCCCTAATAACTGTATGCAATTCCCCCTAATAACTATATACAATTCATAAAATGAATTCATACTAATGGCATTATACAATTCACCCTAATGAGAGTATACAATTTATGAAATGAATTGTATACTAATGATAGTATGCAACTCAACGTAATGACAGTATATAATTCATAAAATGAATTGTATACTAATGATAGTATACAGTTCAACCTAATGACAATATATAATTCATAAAATGAATTGTATACTAATGATAGTATACAGTTCAATCTAATGACAATATATAATTCATAAAATGAATTGTATACTAATGATAGTATACAGTTCAACCTAATGACAGTATACAATTCATAAAATAAATTGTATACTAATGATAGTATACAATTCACCCTAATGACAGTATACAATTCATAGAATGATTTGTATACTAATGACAGTAAACAATTCATAAAATAAATTGTGTATTAAGGACTGTATACATTCCACCAGAAATTCAAATATGCCATCACTTGTTAACCCTCCAAACGGTGGAGACAAATTTTTCTGAAACACACATACACACCAAAACGGCAGGAACACTGTTCTTTCGATCTGCTCAGTAGTTTCTAAGACGGGAGGAAAAAAATTTTCCTACTTTCAATTCAACCATCAGAAAGGGCTAAGACGTGTTTTTTTGTATCTACCGTCCCCTTCTTCGTGTATAGAGCCCTTCTTCTTGCACAACCCCTTTTTACAGGGGGCACATTCACGCATCTCATAGATAGAACACAGAACAACCATAACCGAAGCGGGACTCGAACGCGGGGTGCTCAGACCACGGGGAAGACACGTTACCCCTATGCCAGGAAGCCGTCAAAAACCATAAATTATTTTTTAATACAAATTTAAAAAAATTCCTTTGAACGTAGTCGAATACCTTAAAAAGAATCAAGATCAATCGCCGAATGGATCTAATAGAGCGACCCATAAACTCTACCAAATGGCCTATTCTGACGCTCAACAGATCTGCAAAATAAGAAATCAATGTTCCGATTTTATAGACGTGACGCATGCTTTAACCCAAACGCTATCGCAACTGTTTTTGAACACTTCACTTCGCACGTCCAGCATTCCTCAAAATGGATCTGCACTACGAAAAGTATGTTCTGTTTTTATCGAAAGATATCGAAGGGAAAAAAATAAAATTTTCGAATTGGGCGTGAAATAACGATGTTTATGTTTCGAAGAAAACACTTTTTTTTATCTTTTTCGAAAAAGGAATTCCCGGAAATCCATATCGTATATATTCTCTTGGCGTAAGAAGGTGAATTGTTCTGAAAACAATTTCGTTTTTGGTTGCAGAGTGTGTATATTCCATTTGCTTCTGTTTCTCGCTGAATAAATATAAACTTCGATTATGTTTTTCGATCCAGTCGTATTTCGCAGATGTGTCTTTTTTTTTTTTTTTTTTGAAAGCAGGTGGTTGCCTTTGTTGATGTGCTGAAAAAAAGAATTCTAGGGACTTCGGAATCTATTGCGAAATGTTCGAATCGAATCGGGACATTTTTTTCTACTCATTCATATTGATATTTAGATCAGTTTCTTTAAAAAAAAAACTGGGATGTAGTTTTAATGCATTGTTTCAGTATTTCAAAATTATTTTTTGAGAAACATTTTGTTTAAGGTATCCGACTACGTTCAAAAGAAAAATTTCTAAAGATTAGATTTTTAAAAAACTATTTAAAACTAGGGTTTTTAAGTTTATTGTCAATTATAGTACAAAAGGCAAGTAATGCAAAAAAATATTTGAAAGTATAATATATGTTGAGAAATAGGAAAATCTATAGTAAACTCTAATGAAATTTAAACAAAATGGTTAATACTCTACACAAAATGGTGATGCAGCCATTCCATTTTTCTCTGCACATAAGTTATAGAATATAAGGATGAAGGAAATGAACTAACATCTAAGAAAAAGTTTGAGATACAAAGAAGTAGTGTGTAAAAGGATACGCATATATGCATTTTTTCCTATTATTTTTACCAATTTTTCCTGTGTTCATCGTCTTTTTTGAGTAATTTATTTTGTAATTACTTTTAAGGCTTAGAAATGGAATATCCAGGGGGTAAAAATCAACACATGCTCTTCGCTTTTCATCCAGGTCAAAAAGCTGATGAAGCAGCAATTGACATTTGCAACGAATACGGAGAAGCTGTCATAGGCGAGTCTACAGCAAGTCAATGGTCGAGCCTGACCTCCATCCAAAGAAGACCATGATCTGTATTTGCTTGGGATTAGGAGGGCATGGCGTACTGAGAAATTCTCGAAAGGAATGTCACGGTCACCAAGAGGCTCTACATAGCCCAACTACACCGCGAGAAAGAGACTATGCGATTGAAAAAACCCCATCGACAAGGCCAAACCATACTCCTTCTCGACAACGCCAGGCCCCACTCTGCACAAGACGTGAAAGCCGCATTCCAAGAGCTAGAATGGAGTTCTTTCAGCATTCCCCGTATTCTCTGTATCTTGCGCCGTCGGATGACCATCTTTCCCGCTCTCTGTCGAACTATAAGGGAGGGCGTTACCTTCGACAATAAAGAGGGCCTCACAAACCAGACCGGGTGATTTTTGGCGTAAAACAGCATCGACATATCGGTCGAAAGGTGGGAGGAGATCGGAAACAACAGCAGAGAATACATAATCGATTGTTGTTACTAATTATTTTCTTTAAAAAAGGTCTGATAAAAACGATGCGAGCTTATTCCCCAGCCCAATGGTTTTAATTAAACATAACAGTTCAAACAGTTATTAAATTGTTTAGTTTTAATTCAGTCTTTAATTTAAAAATTGTAATTAATTGATAATAAATTTGTCAGAGCATCAAAATTGTGCACTTTTAACACTAGCACACAACTAAAATTTCTTCAGCACATTCAAAATCAAGTGAAAACTTTTTTACTTGCAGCATTCCATCTTTATAAATTAGTAAAAATACATCTATACTAATATTGCAAATGTGAAAGTTTGAATGTATATTTGTTAGTCAAGCACGATAGATTGGCTGAACGGAATTGGATGAAATTGAGCACAGAGAGAGATTAGAGTCAGGAATGGAACAGAGGCTACTTTTTATTCCGGTTCATGGAGTGGCTCATTTTTTATTCATTCAAAACTAACTATCACGCCAAGAAGCTGAGGCCAAATTCCGCCAAAGATGAGTAAGATTGCAGATGTTTTCCCCAACGAATTTGAGATTAGGCTCAGCAGAATTTCGACCGATTGTTTCAAACGATTCTATTTATTTTTTTAGTGTTTGAAGTATTTAAAATCAAGTGCTGTTCATGAATCGATCTTTTATATTCACTCTGAAGTACTTTTAAATAAAAAGAAAACAAAATAAAGAAAATAAAAAAATTCTAATTTGCATTGCGTTATCCCAATTGGTGTAGGAAAGTTAAGTATTTATGTTACGCCAACTGGCTTTGAAAGTTTACGAGTGATTATTAACAACTGTGTTTTTATTTAAACTAAAAGTTTATAAGTGATGCGTATAATGCTGTTGTAGCTATCTCCATCTCGATCCATAAATAAAAGGGATTGGACCGGACTTGATTTGCTGTTTTGTTTTATTTCGGGTATGCAATGTAAATAAATTGTTTTTACGTTAGTTGTGTGTCTTTGTTACTAAATTGCATTCATGTTATACATTTTTCGTATATGCTTATACTTTTAAATGCATCGTTTTTAGGTAAGGTTAATTTTTTACATCAAAATTTCCACGCGAACAGAGTCGATAGTAATAGCTAGTGTTAAATAAATGCATGTAATATCTGTATAACGTAATTTCGACATTAAATCTGAAAGAAGATGACGAGTATCGATTGCATAAGGAAGTTACTCATGTCAACACCACAAGAACAAAAAACCTTGATTCCATTAGACTTGATTCCACGAATTATAGCATCAACATTTATTGCCAACACGACTGAAATAATAATATTCCGAGGCTACAGAACAGAAGAAAGAGAAAAAAAAAATCATTCTTTCTTTCCCTGACGACGCAATTCGCATTTAGTAGGCACATAATTGAGTTCCCCTTTTCTGTGTCATTTAATCAAATTATCTTCAAACTCTCTTTCGCTGAACGACATTCGTTAAAAGCCCCTGTTTTTCTTATCTAAGAAGGGAAAGGCCGATGCATTTCAGTGGTTGTTATTACACCATCAATATTTTGACCAAGTGCTAGCGAGTTGATGACGTGTTTAGATGATGTAATGCTTATTTACGCGTATTAACTGACGTCATAATCCTGTTAAGTTATCCGACTACATTCGAAGGAAAAAATTTGAAAAATTGGATTTTTTAGAAACAATTTATGGTTTTTAGATGTATTGTCAATAATAAACACTATAAATGCAAAAATAATAATTTGAGGATATAATATAATTTGAGAAATAGAAAAATGTATGGTAAATTTTTGTGAAATTGAAACAAAACGGTGAACATTCTACACAAAATGGTAATGCAACCATCCTTTTTTTCTTTGTATATAAGTTGTAGAATACGATGATGAATGAAATGAATCAACATCTAAGAAACATTTTGAGATGCAAAGAAGTGACGGGTAATATATATATATATATATATATGTATGTATTTTTTCCATAAATTCGTAACTTACTTTTTTGAACTCCTATAAATGAAAAAGTATTTCACCAAAAATAAAACTTTTGGTTCATTTCATTGCACGTATTATTTAAAACACAAGCTCAAATGTTTATGTCAATACCTCTTATAGTTTTTGGGATATCATGTGAGTGGTGGATAATTGTTATGAAAACTAAAATGGAAGTGAAAAACACATTTTAGCTGAAAAATAAATTTTTCTTAAAATTCGTCTGGATAATAGGTTAGACCTTCCTTTTCCTAGAAAAAACAAACCGTTTTAGGAAGTGTAAAGTCTCAATTACAAGAAATAACACTTTTTAAGAAAAATCGACAATGGGGTTGAATACCCGTATTTTCAGCGTAGTCGGATTTCTTAAAGAGTTAGGGCTTAAGGTATTCGACTATTTCCGAAACAGAATTTTTTTAAAAATATTTATAATTTTTGATGTAATGTCAGTTATAAACACTGTCAATACAAAAAAAAATTATTGGAAAATATAATATACCTTGAGAAAAAAGAAAATTTCTTGCAGATTTTAATGTTAATGCAGCCATCCTTTTTTTCTTTAGATACAATTTATAAAATACAATAATAAATGAAAGAAACCAAAATCTAAGAAAAATCTTGTGTTGCAAAGAAGTCATGGGTAAAAATATACGTATTGTTTTCATAAATTCCCAATTTCATTTTTCTAAAAACACCTATAAATAAAAAATATTTCACCGACAATAAAACTATTGGCTCATATCTTTGTCCATATTATTTAAAACTCACGCTGAAATGTCTACGTAAATACTTCTATTGTTTTTTGAGTCATGATGTTAACGGTGGAGAATTTTTACGAAAATGAAAATTGAAGACGGATTTTAGCTGAAAAATATGTTTTGCTTAAAGTTGTCCTGGATGATAGGTCAAGCCTTCGTTTTCCTGGAAAAGAGAATCTGTTTTGGATAGAGGAAAGTCTGAGCTATAAGATATAACAATAAAACAAAAATTCGCCTATGTGGTCGATAACATGTGCATGAATTTTGAAACTGCCGAAATATGCATAGTGATTATATTCTTCTTTGAATTTAAATAGACTATAACTGCCGCATAATCATCTTAATTTAAGAAATTTCAGGAATTCATATGTATATTTATTACATATATTTATTACTAGCTATAACCACCGACTCTGTTCATGTAGAGATTTTGATGTATATGTACGAAAAATTATCAAACATTGACAAATCAAAAAAATTAAACCAAACCTAAATACGATACATTTAAAAGTATAAGCACGTACGAAAAACATATATTATAAATGCAATTTAATAATAAAAACTCACAAAGAACGTAAAAACAATTTATTTACATTGTATACCCAAAAGAAAACAAAATAGCAAATCAAGTGCAATCAGATCCATTTTATTTATGGATCGAGATGGAGATACCTACAACAGTATCATCACATCATTTTGAAACTTTTAATTCAAATGAAAACGCAGTTGTCACCAATCACGCCAGTTGGCGTAACGCACATGTCTGACTTTCCTAAACCAGTTGGGGTAACGCAATGCACGTTAGATTTCTTTTTATTTCTTTTATTCGGTTCTCTTTTCATTTAAAAGTACTTCAGAATGCATCCGCAAGATCAATTCATTAACAATGTTTGATTTTAAATGCATCAAACACTAAAAAAATAAACATACTCGTTTGAGATAAGTGGTCGAAATTTTGCTAAACCTAACCTGATTACTGTCGGGGGAAAAACTGGAGCCCTACTCCTTTTTGGCAGGATTTGGTCTCAGCTTCTTGGCGTGGTAGCTAGTTTTTAATGAAAAAATGAACCACTCAATGAACCGGAATAAAAAGTAGCCTATGTTCTATTCTTGGCTATAATTAATCTTTGTGCTAAATGTCATCAAATTCCTTTCAGCCGTTCTGGCATGATGGAGTAACAAACATCCATCCATAAATCCAAACTTTCACATTTATAATATTAGCATAGATTTCTGCTGTATTCGAATACCAGCAATACGTTTGTTTTCATGAAATTTTATTTATTTCCCTATTTGCAAGAGCAATACTTTAAACGAAGGCATCTTCGGGTTATAAATTCACACATTTTCCTTCTGCAGTAGAGGGAAACTTTTTATGACCGGCTCCTGTACTGTCCTAAAATCAGGAGAAAAACCTGACCATGGTTGCCGTATGCAGACGAGTTTAACTAAGCATGGAAGTAGGCAATAAAGCAAACCACAACATTTGGCTAAATAACCGCACTTCATTTGGCAAGAAATCCGATTCGCTTCTGCTTATGCCAACGATATCTGGTTCCGAACCGGTTCTTTTGGCAAGCAATGAACTGCACCCTTTCCTTCATCCCCAAAATGTTATAGGATATCTCGTTTCCATGCCTACAGACTCCAACTTTTAAGGTTACTAGGGTTTTTCTCGTGACCCTTAGAACAGTACATGATTTAGAAGCCACGACAACAAACTTGAGAATGACCGTAACAATACTATCTACTGAAAACACAGTAGATTTTGAATGTAGTGTATTTTTGTATCCTTCTTTGATGGGATATAGTTTTGGAGAATAAAGCTTGCAGAAGGTAGGTACTTTGCAGCACTAGAAATTCTCAACTATTTCATCTTTGGCGATAGTATTGGCTGAAATTGTGCCAATGCGGAGGTTGAATTCCACCAAGGATTCGACCTTGCGATGTTTGGGTTTGTAATCCAGTAACTTATCCATTCGACAAAAGCGAACGCCGATGTCTAGTAGCTATTACTGGCTTATTAGGATGTCAGCGCAATACTCCCCACCAGTGAGTTTCGGAGAGATGAACGATAGGTTATTCCCGGCGTTGGAAACAAATATCGAACAACTAAGTTACACGCTGAACTAACCGAAGAAGTGGGAATCAAAAATTATATCACAATAAAAGAGGATTTTTCATCTCTCAGAAAAAAGCAACAATTTTTATGGTATTATGTCTTAAAAGCATATTTATTCGTTTTCAGGAAACAAATCTATCGTCGTTTCTTACGGCACTTCCTATTGGACAAATATGTTGATGGGTTCGAACAACCTAAAGGCCTTATCCACGGCGAAAATAGACCACATTTTTTGGTCATCGCAAACTTTTTTTAAAACAGCTTGAAAAATGCCGACGATGGTGACTGATATATTATCTCCCAACGAAATTCTACAAATCACATCAAACTTTGATAGTGACGTCGACTGCTTTGTCATTTACTGACAGAAAGGGTGGATAATATTTCGCCGCTTGATAAGGTGACTGAAATATTGTCTGCGAACGAAATTCAGCCAATTATGTGAAAGATTAAAGTATTTTCACTTTCGCAGTCGTTGGCTGACGAAAAGTGCGGACGATATTTTGCCGTGGGAAGAGGCCTCAAGAGACACCAGTCCAACGCCTAACCTAACTGGGTACTCTGAAGGAAAATATCGAATATGAAACAGCTTAGGACCCATTGCACTGTATTTTGAAAACATCTTAAACAGAAAGGTGTTGAGTGGAAAAGTTTCTAGAGTTCTCACTATTTCCGCAAAATTGACAAATTATTGTCCACCCCTTGGAGAATACTTTTAACGAACCGTGCGTGGCTCTTTCCCCCCACAACAAGCTGTCTTTCCGCACACCTTACAAAGCGAAGGCTTAATCTGCTGCAGAAGCCAGCTCGCCTACCCCAAGTCAACTAATCTCCGCAACAGAGCCTCCTAATCCACTTAAGAGCTGACTCACTCCTTCCCTCGCACGAAGGGGGGGAGTGTAATACCCCGAACAAACGGTGCGGGCAAGGGGGGGGATGGAGAGATGAGTCCCACCGCCAGTGATGACATCGGATTGCGTCTGCAAACATAATGAAGGCGGGGGGTTGGGGTGAGGGAGACGGGTGGTCCTGGTGTAAAGACAATCGCATTTTCCGCATCAGAAATTCTTAGTTTGACTTTTCGCTGCCGCCGTTGGAGCGTGGATGTTCCAAAAGGGGTGTTTGGAGAAGGGCGGTCGGCCAAGAAGGTTGATGAATGGTTTTCGGCGCCGCAGTGTTAAATTCGAAACAAGAAAGGTGTCAGATCATAAGTTTATTCTGCTCTCAACTCGCTCATGCACTTAACGTTTAATGCCTCTGCCCATTAATTTTGGGGGAGGGCGTCATTTTTCACATCCGGGGTGTTTGTTTACTCAAATATTCGAAAGACGTTGATGCGCTTCCTTAAATAGTTAATAGGGTACTGTTACTTTGTGCATGCTTCTTTGAGTATGCAAGGGAACTTTTAGGGATGTATTATCTATGTTATAACGTGCATTTTAAGAACCGTGCTATGTATTTAATGAAAGCAGAATTTGTAATTGATATAAATTTGACATCACTTTAAGGTTTCCGATTTACGTTCATAGAAAAAGTTTTGAAAAATTTCATTTAAATAAAAACTATTTATAATTTTTAGATGTATTGTCAGTTATAAACAGTATAAATACAAAAAAAGTATTTTAAAATATAATATATTTTTAGAAATAGGAAAATTGGTTGTGAATTTTGATGAAATTTAAATAAAACTTTTAACTCTATACACACACTAAATGGCAATGCATCCATCCTATTTTTCTTTGCACAAAAGTTATGGAATATAATGATGAATGATATGAAACAAAATCTAAAAAAATCTTGTGATTCAAAGAAGTGATGGTTAAAACTGTACGTATCTATGCAATTTTTCAGTAATATTCACAACTTAATTTTTCTAGAACCACCTATAAATGAAAAAGTATTTCACCCACAATAAAACTTTCTGTTAATTTATTTGCCCATCTTATTTAAAATACACGTTAAAATTTTCACTTAAATACTTTTATGATATCCTGTTAATGGTAGAGATTTTTCATGAAAATGAAAGTTTTGACAAAATTTAAGTCAAAGACAAATTTTAGAGGAAAACTAGATGAAGTATTTTCAGGTCAGGTTTTCCTTTTCCTATTAAAGATAAATTGTTTTGGAAAGAGGAAAGCCTGATCTACTAGAAAAAACAATGAAAAAATTTTCCCATATGGTACATAACCAGTGTAGTTAACGGAGTCGGTTACTTTAAGAGGAAATTTGGGAATTATACAATCTGGGTTATGAAATTTTTTATGCATATATGTGTTGTGGCAAATTTCTTTTAAAAAAATTTAAAGCAAGATATCTTATTTTTAAAAATAAAATTTAAAAAATATTTTTAAAATTTCAAAATATTCCACATTTTTATTTCATTTTATCGATCATATTAGTCATTATTATTTGAAACAAAATTACGTACGATTTTGTAATGTCTATCCAATGCTAACTTCTTATAAATATTTTATGCAGATTTATTTAATTTTTGTAGGAATTTTATGTTTCTCTCAACTAAAATTTAATTAACCAGCAAAAAAATCTCGAAGGATAAAACTTATATCCCATTTTTTTTAATGATTTAATAACATTTTTCTTATCAATTTCATTCAATTTCTTCAAAAATTAAGACACCTAGAATATTAAAAAAATTTACAAACTGAATAACAGTATATTTTGGTAAAAAATCATTAAGATATATTTTTTTCCTTCTTATTATTTTCAATATTTATTTTATGAAATAATACATTTTATAACACTATTTTAGTTTAATTTAGACACATATATTTTTAATGAAGCGATAAATATAAACTTGTAGCTTTTCGTTCAATTTTGCTTATTTCAAAATCCACTATTCTCTGAAATAAACAAAACTAGATGTTCAAGTTCATCTTGACAAAGAAAAAGTTCGAATTTTTTTTTCTGCGAGACTAGACCACAGAATAAACAATAAAATGAATTTTATTGAAACAGTGGCCGAGCAAGAAATTTTGGTAACATTGCTTTAAAATGACAGACATGTTTATTTTTTAACACACCTATCGTTTAATATCTGTAGCAGAGAGTTGCAACACAAGTAAATATGAAATAAAGTTTCTGAGTTCAGATTTATAAAATGACTGAAAAATTCATTACTTTCTGTTGTGATCATCTTTTTGCAAGCTTTTATTTACTTCACTTACGAACAATTTCCCAATAAGTTCTATAACTTTCCATAATTGAAAAAATTTTAGAGCACGATTATAAATCAATCAATTGATTTCATTAAATTTTGATTCTATCTGAGAGTTCCTCGCTAATTAATGAAAGAAATAAACTATTCGTAGATTAAATGATATTTATAACCATATTAAAAAATAAAACCATAT
>JAPMOQ010002958.1:243015-261807 GCA_026543055.1 Argiope trifasciata
GAAATTATATTTTTTTCCCTTCTTCAATTTGGTCGGAAAACATTTTAGTTCTTTCATTACCGTCTTTAGAAAATCCAAGAATTAAAAGAAAACTATCTCTCTCATTTTCTTTTTCTTTTTTCTTTTTTTGTTCAAATGCTTTCTCCGAATTAGAATCAACTAAATTTCTTAGACCGTGGAAATGATTAAAAAACACAAACGCTTTCTCCTCCTTTTTAAATTGCATTTTCTAAAGAGAAAGGGAAAATTTGTATCACCTATAATAACTCCGAAATCAAAGAACTGGAACTGAAAATTCAACGAATGTTTCTTTCAAACTTTCAGAAAAGATTTGCTTAAAAAAGAAGAAAGCGTTATTATTTTACATTTTCAGACTCCTTTGTTATGCTTCAGTTGTCTTTGCTTCATTTTCTTAATTCATTCCATCAAGAATACGATCCGAATGCTGCTTATTTTTCCTTTTTCCTGTTTGGACTATGGATTTTGATTCGAATCCATATTTTCTTTTCTTCACTGCAGGCCGAATATTTTCCTGAGTCATTTGCTCCCTCTGCGTAATAAGGATTGATTATGGAAAGGAAGCATTGCTCGAAAAGTCGATAACAAGTAAATTAAGTCGAGGAAAGATAAAGCGCGCAAAAATCAGATTATATTCCGACTCTCTCTCTTCCATTGACGACATTCCATCGCAAACAAAAGTTCGAATTTTATTTTTAGCTGCTCTCTTCCACCGTGACAGATTTACTTTAGAATATCCGTCTATGTTCCAAGGAAGCTACAAAAATTAATTTTTAACTTCGATTTAATATATCTACAGAATCTATTGTCTTCTCAGCGAGTTATTTGGAGATGAATCCTTGTTAAACAGATGCAGTTGATATTCGAATTTTTTTTATATATAATTGTGCTATCCTATAACCATTTTTTTTGTCGTGTCCGTGTTTCCACGGAAAGGGGGTGCAGTAGCTTCTGTGGGCAAAGACCCCTGAGCACCCAGAGGGCAGAAGTCTGACTTCTGGCTCATGTAAAGATGATACTCACAACATTCGCTTGCACAGTCCCTTTTAACAGGGGGGCTCATTCACATGCCTCACAAACAGAACACAGAGTAACAACCATGCCCGAACCGGGACTCGATCCCTGGACGCCCAGATCACGGGGAAGACACGCTACCCCTGTGCCAGGACGCCGGCATCCTATAACCATCCCGTAGGTATAAACAGTACGCTGACCCAGTTTCATCGCAATCAGATGAATGGTTTAAGAAGGCATAAGAGACATACACACAAACATTCATTTTTATTTATATGAATGTTTTTTTATTTAGATCATGTCTCTTCTAATTTAGATTCCAAGTAATATCAAAATGATTGTTGGATGTCGTGTTATAGGATAATTTTGTAATTATATGCTAGCTTATAAAGTAAAATGTGTTTACAATATAAGTAAGACATTTGATTGTTATTATTAAAAAAATTCTAATTATGAACCTTTTGACAGTCCAAGTTTCTCTTTTTATTAAATAATACCGAATATTACAGCTTAAATAATCACGCTTTGTATTAGAATTTGATTAGAAATTATCTTAATCTATATATTTATCTTGATTTGATTAGAAATTATCTTGCTTCATTGAAATTACCTTGATTTATTAGAAATTATCTTGCTTGATTGAAATTATTTTGATTTATTCGAAATTAATTATCAAGATAATTTTCAAGAAATTATCTTGATTATTTCGTGCCTTTCCAAGTAGCATTTGACGGTTTTTCAAACCGGTTTTTTAAAGTAAATTTCTCACCTCCGAAAACTAATAATTTTTAAATTAGTTTAATTTAATGATTAGTTTTTAAATTAAAAAAATTACTTTAAAGAATCCATATTATTATGTATAAATTAATTTTAAACTTCTTTACTTTGATATTCATTCTAAGCAACGGTCAGCAAACACATTTTTTCAACTTTGAGAATTAGAAAAGTTGTCTTGAATCATTTCAAATTCTTATTAGGAAACCGATTCTGAGGAAGAGTAAATCGAAGAAATTACTCATCAGAGTTATTCTATTTGAAAAAGGAGCCACGGAAAAAATTAATTCATAAGTTCCTTAAAGACCCTGAAGAAAAACTGACAAATCCGAAGACACTGAGAGCTGAATTTTTATCATTTGAGGCACACGAATAAAAGAACAAAAATCTAATATATGTTATTTGATGACAATCAAACCGAGCTCAGTAGCTAGTGAACGAGTATTTTCAATCTTAGGCAATATTGTGTCAAAAATAAGGACTAGCCACCGTTCAGTGGATATTTTAGGTTTCCATAAAATCCTGTTTTCTTTGGGAGAATTTAAAGTCAGGGAAAACATTATAAATATTATTTGAAATTTTTGTTTTTTTATGTAAGTAATATGCATACGTAATCCTTTATTATTATTTTTTAAAAAAATATTTTGACTTTGAGATTGATTATCTTTGTTATCTGTATAAACAAAAAGGAATGTTCGTATGTCTGTCTCTTATGCCTTCCTAAACCATTCATCCGATGGCGATGAAACTGGGTCAGCTTACTGTTTACGCCCACGGGAGGGTTATAGGCACAATAGAATGATCTAATATAAAAAAATAATAATTCGGACCTCAATCGCATCTATTTATCAAGGATAAATCGCAAAATAGCTAGCCTAGAAGACACAACAGATTCAGAAAGATTGCTAAAGCCAAGTGTAAGGTTAATATTATATAGCTATAGTACGCAAATGCCATGCAAGTCAATCTCAGAATTAACAACTATATTGCAGATTATGAGAGAAAATTTTGGAGAGACCCATCCTGAGGGTTGTAAATTTTACTCAAATGTTAACGGTTTTTTGCCATCACTCCCAAAGATATAGTAGTACAAATAGTTTTGCACCACCTTAGCTTTCAAAAAATTATCTTTACAATTATAGTAACGATTTTATGGTATATTTTCTATGTTACATGAATTTTGAAAGAAACTATTTTAATCCCATTTTCTAATATTAAGCTTGAGATTTCCAACGAATATGAAGCGAATCCCGAAATGCCATAAATGGATTTTTTCATCACCATTTTGAAAGAATACCAAGTTACGCAATTCTAAAAAAATACACAAAAAAGGATATTTGTTCTTATTTTATGTAGTGTCGTACCTTTTATCCAATTCGAAGTAAACAAAGAAAAGCATAACTAAAAAACTACAAAATTAATTAAAATAACAGCTTTATTATCACGAGACTGATTGTTTCATTTATTTTTAACTAGACGACTATGGCGATCAGTAGGTTCGCCAGTCTTACTACTGTTTAAAATTGCCAATTAAATATTTTATGTAAACGTCATTGTTAATTAAATACTTCATATGACTTGTTATTGTCAATTAAATGCTTTATGTGACTTGTGTTTTAATAGCTACTTAATCAAAATACTTTTAAGGCTCAAATTCTGATAGACATATAATTCACTCATGCAGTTATTATAGCCTTAAGCTCATAATGCACAATATTCCTCTTTAATTATCTGATCAGCTGTCGCAAAATTTCAACTTTAAATTAAAGTGAAAAAGATGAAACTGCAAATTGATAAAAAAAAACATTTTTTTGACCGAAACCAAGCAACTATTTTTAAATTTATGTAAAAGAGAATCATGTCATCATCATCTTAAGAGAAACATCATCATCATAAATAAAAGAGAATCATTATGTCATCATAAGAGAATCATCATCTTTCCAAAAGATTTAAATGATGCGAATAATAATATTTTATTTTATTTTGGTCTATAAACATTGTGCGTGGGTGCGTTGGTAGATGAAAAGAAAAAGTGGACTGTATAACAGCGTTTTATTTTTGCGTGCGTTGCGAGACAGTTTGAGAACTGTTCTGGCGGGTTACATGGTTGCCAGGCTGGGGTTGTTATAGAATGCGCCAAGGGACGATGCTACGCCGCCAAAGGCGGTTACAAATACGGAACATCCCGCCCGGTGTTGAAATATACATATGTTTCAATAGAAAATGTATATAAAATTACAACACTGAAGTTGACACATAAAGGTAAAGAAAACAGTAACAAAAAAAAAACACACAATAATTTGCACAATGAATACAATTAATAATTAAACAAATAAAAATGAACATTTCAATTAATATCAAAATTATCTAAAATAGGAAAAATGCAAATTTTAGAAATAGGTCTTCTAAAATTTCCCTTTGCAGTGCGTATATCTGCTACTCTGACATTACCATCTGGACCTGAAATTACTTTAATGATTCGACCTAAAGGCCATTGGTAAGTTGGGAGTTGAAGGTCCTTTATCAGAACTAGCATGCCAGGAGTTAAATTTTGTTTTTTAAGCAGCCACTTTGAGCGCTGTTGTAAATGGCTCAAATAACTGTTATGCCAATGTCTCCAAATAGTTTGTACTAATTTTTGCGTTCGTTGCCATCGACTGAGAAGATTATCTCTTTTGTCGATGAAGTTAGGTTCTGGGATAGAATTTATAGGTTTTCCTATGAGGAAATGACCTGAAGTTAATACTTCCAATTCGTCAGTATCAGTTGGAAGAGGAAAGAGGGGTCGCGAATTGAGGATGCCCTCAATCTGAGTTATTACTGTCAAAAACTCTTCGAGGGTTAGTCTTGCAGGACCTATCCCTCTTTTAAAATGGTATTTAAAGGATTTCACGCCTGCCTCCCAAAGACCGCCGAAATTGGGAGCCCTAGGGGGTAAAAATTTCCATCTGATACCTTCAGAGGAAAGCATATTGGAAAGGTCTTCGCTACCTATTATTAGTTTGTATAAGCGTTTAATCTCTGCGGAAGCACCAATAAAATTGGTAGCATTATCGCTGAAAATTATGGAGCTTTTGCCACGTCGCGCAAAAAATCTTTTTAATGTTGCGATTAGAGCTTCAGAAGTTAAATCCGAGACAAAATCTATGTGCACAGCCTTGGTTGCCATACATACAAACAAAGCAACATATATTTTCTGAAGAGTACCCTTTCTTTGCCCCTTAAATTTTATTTCGAAAGGTCCACATAAATCTATCCCTACATTAAAAAGCTGAACTAGGTGTAACTCTTTCTGCTGGAAGGTCTCCCATAATTTGATTAGAGATAACCGGCTTGTTTCTGAAGCATTTAACACACTCGTGAATGACTTTACGTGCTGCATTTCTGCCACCAATTGACCAATATTTTAAACGAACAGTATTTAGAAGGGCTTGAGGGCCTACATGAAAGTCTCGTTTATGATAATACTGAAAAATAAGTGCAACTAATTTATTTCCTGCAGGCAGAACAATTGGATGTTTCTGATTAAAATTTAAATTAGAATGCGCAAGTCTGCCACCTACCCTAATTAGTCCATCAGATGGATCTATGAAAGGATTAAGAAATTTCAATTTACTCATAGATGGAACTGACGCTCCCTTTTCTAAAGCCGAGATTTCAGTTGAAAAATGCTTTACCTGTACCAATTTCAAGAGTACCTTTTCAGCGTTCACGTATTCCTCTTGTTTGAGAAATCCCGTTTCTTCTTCAGGAAATTTACAATTTCGAACAAACCTAAAAATAAATGCTACAATTCTGATTAGTTTATGAAAATCATTTGTAATAGCAAGTAAATCATCTAAAAATTTAGAGTCATTATTTAAAGTCAAAGTTATTTTAGGAACTGGCTTGAGCTCATCGATATAAAGTTTGTCGGTTGAGTCATTAGAAATTTGCACAGTCTGAAAGGCAGGTAAGTTTAACTTCGAAAAGTCTGGTCCCTTAAACCACAGTTCACTGGTTGCAAGGGTTGCATCAAGTCCTCGGGAAAGCAAATCAGCAGGGTTATGCTCCGATGGAATGTGCTGCCACTGGTAATCTTTCGTTAGTTTCTGAATTTCCGACACATGGTTGCTCACAAATGTCTTAAGCAAGTTAGATGGAGTCTTTATCCAGGCGAGGGCTATAGTTGAGTCTGAATATAATATAACAGAGTCTATTTGTAGCCTTAGTGCAGATACGACTTTCTGCGTAAGTTTTGAGAGAAGCAAGCAAGAGCAAAGTTCAAGTCTAGGGATGGTGGTGGTTTTGGTTGGTGCTACCCTTGACTTACAACAAAGGAGTCGGGTAGTTACATCATTAGACTTGGACACAGTTTGTACGTAAATTGCAGCACCATAAGCTTTTGAAGAGGCGTCTGCAAATCCAAGTAGCACAACATACTTAGAGAAAACTGGAATAAAACATCTTGGAACACTAATGGATTCAGTATAATCTGATAGGATCTTAATGAAGTTCTCCCACTGTTTGGAAATATCTGTAGGTAGTATCTCGTCCCAGTCCAATTTAAGTGACCACAACTGTTGCATGAAAATCTTTGCCTTTGCTATGACAAGCCCCAGGAGTCCGAGGGGGTCATAGATATAGCAATTTGTGAAGGCACATCTCGTTTGGTGTAGTTGCAATCATTGCTGGAGCTGGTGCGAACCTTATAAGTAAAGGAATCACTTGAACTGTTCCAAAACATTCCTAGAGTTTTGACCATTATTTCTTCAGAATTGCGGTCAAGCGTGAATTCTTTAAGTTCAGTTGATGAAGCCTTGTTTGAACACCACTTATGCAATGTCATGTCTCCTCGTTGAAGCAGCTGTGTTAATTCTGATTTGAGGTTTTCAAACTCTCCGAGATCTGAGGCACCGGAGAGGCAATCATCCATGTAGAAATCTTGGAGTACTGCCTTTGAAGCTAACGGAAAGTCCTTTTCCTCCTCTAAGGCAAGTTGCTGTAAAACCTTAGTTGCTAAGTAAGGAGCGCAAGCGGTTCCATATGTGACAGTGCGTAATTCATACACCTTGATTGGTGCATTTTTATTGTTCTTCCACAGAATTTTTAGAAGTTTGGTTTGAAAGGGATTGATATCAATCATTCTAAACATTTGTTTGATATCTGCGGTTAATGCGAAAATGTGTTTCCTAAATCGGATAAGAATTGAGAAGAGATCTTCCTGTAGCACTCCTCCCTTGCACAGTAAGTCATTTAATGAACGTCCACTGGACGTTTTAGCACTCGCGTTGAAAACTACACGAAGCTTAGTAGTTTTGCTTGAAGGGCGTAACACACCGTGATGTGGTAAATAGTATCCCTTTTCGACGTTTAAATTTTCTTTCATTTCTTCCATGTGTTGAGATGATTCATATTCGCTGAGGAATTCTGAATAGAGCGTTTGAATTGCGGGATCACGTTCTAAACGCGTCCATAACTGATCTAGTCTTTTTGATGCGACTGCCTTAGAGTTTCCCAACATTTCCTCTGAATATTCAGGTTTAAATGGCATTTCTACAACAAATCTGCCATCTGGTTTCCTATAATGCGTTTTTGCAAAATGTTCGTTACAATATTTTAACTCGTCACAAATTTCATTTGTTTCAATTTCTTCAATTTCCCAAAAGCGCTTGAGAGTTTTATCAAGAGAATCTATGTTTTTAGTTAAAAAGCAGTGTTTAGGAGCATTATAAAAAATGTTATCTGAAATGACTCCTGAAACAAGATAGCCGAAACAACTAAACTGCAAGAATAAATTGTTCCCCAATTTTATTTTATCTTCCTTCAAGAGTGAGAAAAATAATTCTGCGCCTAATAGAATATCTATTTTTTGTGAAATGAAAAATGACGGATCAGCTAGTCTAACTTCCCTGGGAATGTTTAAATTCGAAATATTTAATCTTTTAGAAGGTGTGAAACTAGTAATGTTAGGAACAATGAGTAAATCTACTTCCCAATACGAATCATTATTTTCATTTGATAAAAGAGCAGATACCTTTTTCTTGATGTTTAATGACGTATCGTTCAAACCACAAATCGGAACATTTATTTTTTCCCTTTTCAGTCCCAATAAATCTGCCGCGGAAGACGAAAGGAAAGAAGACTCACTGGCAGAATCGAGAACTCCTCTTAAGGGTTTGAACTCCCCCCAAGCGTCTCGGACATAAATTATAGCGGTGTTTATCAGAATACTCTTGTTTCCATTGCAGAAAAACGAAAGACGAGGGATTTCGGACACCTGCATATCACGTGACTGTGAGTTGTTTAGTTGAGGGTTCCTTTCTTGAAAGTGCGCAGGGGTTGGGGTTTCACCCTCTCGATTACTATGAGCATCCTGTACGATCGACGAAGTAGAATATTTGTGAAGCAATGTATGATGGTCTAGTTTCTTTTTACAAACGAAGCAGGAACTTTTAGAGTTACATTTAGATAATGGATGAAATTCACTTAAACAGTTTTTACAAAGCCGATTTTTTTGAACCAAGCTTAATCTATCGGATAATTTCATTTCTTTAAATACACTGCAATGATACAGCGCATGTGTTTGCATTTTACAAGCGACACACAACTTAGGAGATTTATCCTCTTGGACAAAAAAGGATTTTGATCTATCACAGTTATATATAGAAGGAATGTTGGTTTGAATATTATTTAAAATTTGGCATCGCCTTTCTAAGAATTCTAGAAAACAATCGAATTCAGGCACTTCGTTGTCTTTTAATGTCAATTCAAATCGCTTGCAGGATTCTCGATCTAATTTTTCGAGAATAATATTTAATAACAAGGCGTCGGACAATTTATCTCTTGCAAAATCTAAGATTTTTAATGATCTAAGATTTTTTAAGATGGTATCTAATATATTGCGTAGATCTTTGCCTGATTCATGCTTTAAAGGATGAGCCTTTAAAATGTTGTTTATGTGGCAGTTAACAATTATTCTTTTGTTTTCATAGCGTTGCTCTAAAGCGTTAAATAGAGAAGAAAAATAATCGTCAACAGTTTCTATGCTTTTAACTTCTCCTTTAAGTGATCCGCGTAAGTAATGCAATTTCTCATTTTCGGAAAGTTCAGGATTTTCACTGATTAGGCTATTAAATTGCGTTTTGAACAGATTCCATTCTTCAAATTTTCCGCTAAAAAATGGAAGTGGAATTTTTGGTAGTTTGATAAAGGCTTTTCTAGGTTGATCATTAACAGATTCCTCAATACTTGGAGTACGAACAGAGTCAAAATTTATAGATTTCAGTTTATTAATAGAGGTTTTAAGGCTTACCTCTATGTTCTGAATGTCCTCGTCGACTTCGAATAAAGAAGTTTCAATTTTCTGGAAATCTTCTTCAGCAGCGATTTTGAAGTAATCCTCCTTTAATAGTTCGAATTTTCGTTCGATGTTTAACACAATGTCCAGTTGGGCTTGAAGCTCAGGAATGTCCATCGTATTTTCTCCTTCAGAAAGTGCGTTATTTAGTTTCGTAAGCTGGCCTTTGATGTTGCCACGCTTACGATTAAGCGATATGATGTCTGTCATATTTAGCGTAATGAATTCGACAAATTCATTTATTAGAATAAATCCATAGAATCTGGAAGTCTCCGGATCGCTTAGGACCAAAATGTGCGTGGGTGCGTTGGTAGATGAAAAGAAAAAGTGGACTGTATAACAGCGTTTTATTTTTGCGTGCGTTGCGAGACAGTTTGAGAACTGTTCTGGCGGGTTACATGGTTGCCAGGCTGGGGTTGTTATAGAATGCGCCAAGGGACGATGCTACGGCGCCAAAGGCGGTTACAAATACGGAACAAACATAATTAAAAAAAATATTAAGTCTCAATTTTATTCCTCTTTTTGTTTTAGGGAATCATATTCTACGAAATATTCTTGGCACTTCAACTTTCAAATAAATAAATGAAGGTTTCTGTTTTCTGCTATCAAATTTGATCGACTTATGAAGATTTGAAAATAAATGTTTGGAACATTCAACATTTGCATTCTAACACCAGTCGGTCTTGAGAAATCCTGGGCGTTGATTGGTGTATCATCTCTGAATTGGTCGATGAAGTGGTTTAAAATGACCCGTTTTTATGGAAGAGTGATCTTCAAATATACATAAATCGGTCAGTTTTAGGAGCTAAGTTGACTGAAGTGTATCTCTTTTCATTTAAAAGCTAAACATTCTTCATTTTGAAAGCATTATATTATATACTATGTAGTTATTTCCTTCATATGGACTCTTCTTATAGACGCATTTCTGTTTGTAAAGTTTTACAAGTTATCCGTTAGACCTTGAATTGAATATATATATATATATGACTTTGCTCGTACACACACGACACAACCCTTTTTAGGGGGCGGTGGAATTCATTCATTCACTCATCCATCCATCTGCAAGTCAGAATTGAGATCTAAATCAGAGACCGACTCATCCCTGATTCAGTCCCCCCAGAGGTTATGGGAACTTGGAGGACTTTGCCCTCACGACCTTTTGAACGTGCCCCCACTGCCATGAGCCAACACGGCGGTCTTTGGCCGAGACGAGGATAAAACCCGCCACCTTTCGGTTACGAGACGGACGCTCTACCAACCAGGCGACAGTGGCCCTACTCATGTACTAAATTTGGTAGCTCTAGGCTCTACAGGTCAGGTCGTCTAGGTTCAACGGTCTGACCTGCAGAGCACCAACACACACACACACACACACACATTTTGGGCTTTATTATAAGTAAATATATTTATCTTCTCAATCATTATTAGCAATCCTACTTATATAAAATAATAAATTTTAAGCGCTATTCTCTTAGAAAACTACTGTTATTTGTTTTCCAATGGTTACAGTTACTTGTAACTAAACCACATTTCAATGTATTTTTCATCGCAAATTCGCAAGCGAATGAATTTTTTTATTCAGATATTGAATAGGATATTTTTGCAGCATTATTTTGGAAAAAGTATTAGGAAGGGAAAAAATGAAATATATTTTTATTGATTTCTCGGAATCTGGGACCGAGCTATTTGAAAAGAAACAAACAAATGGATAAATAGAACATATATTTGAGAAAAAAAGAATGCTGTATTCACTCTGCGCTTAAAAGGAACACGTTGAAAACGGATTTATTTTGCGAGATATGCCCGATTCTTTTTATTCTTGTTTTTCGGAATATTCAGAATTCGAAACATATCTTGAAGACCATTCGTTTTCAAAAATGATGTAAAGTTTAAATTTTAAAGAATTTTATTCTGAAAGTATCCAACTAAGTTCGAAGGAAATTTTTGGAAAAATTGGATTTAAAAAAAAAAATTTAAATACTGTTATTAGATATATTGTCAATTATAATACAAAATAATATAACTACAACAAAATTATTTGAAAATATAATATATATTGAGAAATAGGAAAATGTGCAGCAAATTTTACTGAAATTTAAGCAAAACGGTGAATACTCGATACTAAATGGCAATGCAGCAATCCTATTTTTCTTTGTACACAAGTTATAGTATAAAATGACGAATGAAATGAACCAAAATCTAAAAAAATATTTTGCGTTACAAAGAAGTGATGGCAAAAAAATGTACATATATATGCATTTTTTCCATCCATTCACAACCTAATTTTTCTAAAAAAAATCACTGTAAATGAAAAAGTGTTTAAAACAGTAAATCTTTTGGTTCATTTCTTCTCCCATATTATTTAAAAGAAGCGCATGTAAATACCTCCATTAGTTTAGGAAACATCATGTCAACGGTGGAGAATTTTTATGAAAATTGAAGTCAAAGACAAATTTTAGCTGAAAAATATGAGGACGGATGGACATGTATGGCAATATCGGGAATCACAACAACTAAACAGTATTTGGGGACATAGTGCCCTTTGTATGCAGCAGTCTTATCTTTCATTGTACACAAGTTATAGAATATAAAGATGAATGAAATGAATCAAAATCTAAGAAACATTTTGAGATGCAAAAAAGTGACGGGTAAAAATAGACGTTTATGTGCATTTTTTCCATAGATTCACCATTTAATTTTTCTAAAAACACCTATAACAGGAAAAGTATTTCCCCAACCATAAAACTTTGGGTTCATTTCATTCCCCATACTATTTAAAACATGCGTTTAAACATTTATGTAAATACCGCTTTTAGTTTTTGAGATATCACGTTAACGGTGGAGAATTTTTATGAAAACGAAAGTTCTGAGAAAATTGAAATAAAACACAAATTTAGTTGATAAAATTGCCTTCTTTTTTCTGGAAAAGATATTACGGAAAAAAGGAAGTTTGAACTACAAGAAATAACAATTTTTAAAAATTCGGCAATGTGTTTGAAAACCAGCATTTTTGACGTAGTCTGACACCTTAAAGTCGATGCAAATGATATTTTCTTGGTCACCACGCAATATTCGAAACTATTATCTTCTTTAAATATTATCTGAAGAATCTTTTACAGTCTTAAATAATCAGCGGTTTTCTTGAACCTTAACATCCTCAATGACTTCATTCTCAACAACTCACGATTTCATCATCTTCTACATATTTGGGAATAAAAAGAAGTCCTCAGTAATTAAATATTTCCTCATTGCTGTGTGTTCACAATTATTTGTTTATCATTTTCGCTATTTTTTGATAAAAAAAGGACTTTTACTGTTTTACACTATGTATATGTATGTGTTAAGATACTGCGTATATGGTATATTATGAAGGAAAACATTTGGAAAAGGATTGCAGTAATCTATATTAATACATAAATTTGGAAGTTGAGATGTTTGGATGGATGAATGGATGTTTGTTACTACATCACGCCAGAACGACTGAACAGAATGGGATGAAATTTAGCACAAAGAGAGAGATTAGAGTCAGGAATGGAACAGAGGCTACTTTTTATTCCGGTTCATGGAGTGGCTCATTTTTTATTCATTCAAAACTAACTTTTGAGCCAAAAGGTGGAGGCAAAATACCGCCAAAGATAAGAAAACCTCCACATTTTTCCCCCAATAGTGTTGGGGTTAGGCTTAGAAAACTTTCGACCGATTATTTCAAACGATTCTATTCATTTTCTTTGTGTTTGATGTAGTTAAAATGAAATGTTGTCAATGAATCGATCTTTCGGATTCATTCTGAAATATTTTTAAATGAAAAGAAAACATAATAAGGAAAATAAAAAATTTCTAATACGCATTGCATTACCACAACTGACGTAGGAAAGTCAGACATGTGCGTTATGCCAATTGGCGTTGAAAGTTTGCGTGTGATTGTCGTGACATCAACTGTGTTTGTGCATGATGACAACTGTGTTTTCATTTCAATTAAAAGTTTAAAAATGATATATATAATACTATTGTAGTTATCTCCATAAATAAAATGGATTTAACCGGATTTTAAAGAAATACGGTCTTGATTTGCTGTTTTGCTTTATTTTGGGTAATTAAGCAAATTACAATGTAAATTACAATGATTAGAATGTAAATCATTTTTTTTTTTTACGTTAGTTGTGTGTTTTTGTCATGAAATTGTATGTAAGTTATATATTTTTCGCATATGCTTATAGTTTTAAATGTATACTTTTTAGGTTAGGTCTAATTTTTTTATTTGTCATTTTTTGATAGATTTTTGTACATATATATCAAAATTTCCTCGCAAACAGAGTCCCTGGTTATAACTAGTAATCTCATAAATGGCAAAGATAATGCAAGGCGCAAATTATGATTTTTGAGAACTAGAACAATATGTTAAGGTTCAATTTTAAATTATTCGAATTAATAACCATTTTGGAATAAAAAAAAGGTAAGTTGTATGTTTCACCTATAATCGTCAAATCAATTGAAACTCTTAAGTCTTTTAATTGATGAATTTTTCATTTCAAAATGAGGAAAAATCCTTGCTTAGGCAACAATATGTTTCAGTATTTTGAAGAAATTCTTGGCTCTTTTTAAGAACAGGCGACCAAGCTAAGATAATGTAAAGCATACAAATGTTCATTTCAAATGAGAAACTGATTTCTTTATTTGAATATATTTTGCCTCTTTTGGCAGAGCAGCTTTGAGATACTTTTTGCAACGCCTGCTACGCTTTGAGGTACTTTCTGCATGTACTTTGAAGTACTTTTTACAACTCCGGTGAGGCCTATTTGGTGAAGATCGCATTATGAGTCGATAGTTGGTCTCCTATGGTCTCCAAGATCTCCTGATCTGATACCCTGTGACTTTAGGCTGTGGAGATTCTTGAAGTCGAAAGTGTGCCATGGCCAACTGTCATCTCAACCATTACTGAAAGTTGCCATCCGCCAAAATGTGCCTGCCATAACGCAAAAAATACTGTGAACGGTGTGGTGGAATACATGTGGTGGAATACATATGGTGGAACACATTTGGAACACACTGTTCCATGTTCACAAGTGTGTGAAAACAAACTGAAAAAGTATAAACAAAGGCATGTATGTTTCCCCGAAAATGGCCTAATAAAAAGGAGAAAATAAGTATTTTGTTCTTCAAGATTCCGGATTAGATAATTACAATCTCATTTGATCGATTCATAAATTTTAATTTTAGTTAAAGATTAGGATTTTTTTATTATTTACCACATTACTTATCTAATAATATTCTTTGAGCGCTACACATTTTGCTTTTTTTTGTTTTGATCTCATATTTTTTATTAACTTTTTATTTAATCAATAAAAAATTCGCAAAAATCTTGGCGCGCATCAAAGTCAGGAGGTTTCAGTTCTTGGTTATGTTGCAACTTGTAGGGATACCGTTTCAGTGTTATTCGCAGAACTTTCCGTACGATATTCCTGTCTGTTTCGAAATTTCTTGGGCACAGCACTGAACCATGTTCAGAAATCACCGACATTTGCTCCACTGTCGCGGCAACAACAGCGGCTGCTGAGGAATGTCCACTTTTTGAAAGTGGCGCCAAAGAACAACAAACTTCTTCAATATTTTGCTCAATGCAGACGACTTTATTGATCCTTTGCTATCTCGCATAACTTTCATGTGTTGATTTCTTCTTCTACAACTTGTGGGGTCGTGGTGGCCTGGTGGTAAGGTCTCGGCTTCGGAACCAGAGGGTTTTAGGTTCGAAACTCGATTCCACCGAAGAACCGTCGAGTGAGGGGGGTCTCTTGCACGTTGAATCTGTCAGGCCTAACGTCCTCCCGCTGGTATGGAGACGAGGGGGGGTGCAACTTCAGGTGTCATCTGACCGTGGTTCAAAATGACGAGGTCCGTCCCAAAATATATGTAGTGTTGCTTTAAAAACAGGACGTTAATATAACCAAACTAAACTATAACTTGTGTACAAAGAAAATAGGATCTCTCTATTACTATTTTGTGTAGAGTGTAAAGCTGTTTCGGTTCAATTTCATTAAAATTCGCTACACATTTTTATATTTCTTAAATTATATCACACTTTCAAATAACTTTTCTATATTTATAGTGTTTATAATTGACAATACATCTAAAAATCATAAATAGTTTTTAAAAACTCCAGGTTTTCAAAAAAATTTCCTTCTAACGTAGTTGGATATCTTAAACGGTTTTTAAACCTACCTAATTTTTACCTAACCTAATCTTTGAAAAAGTTTATTTGAACTTAATCAGATATCTTAAGAACATTTCATATACACTTGGATAGTTACAAGCAATTCTTTGAAAAGGGTGTCCCACCTGTGACCAGCAGCCTTGTGTGGGCTCTCTCCTCCCCCATGCTGTTGTTGGCCAGACAGACGTAATGGCCGCTGTCGGCGACAGTCGCCTGCTGGATGATCAGCGTGCCTTCCAGCTGAGAGACTCGGTGCGAGGACACAATGGGCCGCAGCTGCCCGTTCTCCTGCACGAACCACCTGTAGCTGGGGAGGGGGTAACCATGGGCAACGCACGGAAGGGCGATCAGGTCTCCCCGACGTCCGGACACCTGCATCTTGGCATCGGCCATTCGAGGCCTGGAGTTGCTTCTGGTCTCTGGAATGGAAAGAAGAAGGTGTCACACATTGAGTGAATTTTTGAATAATTGAAGGTGGAATGGAAATACACACTTAGAACTTCGAAAATTGTTCTAAATATCGATTTTTTTATCACTGTAAAGTGTTCTATGATCCTTTAGATTTCGAACGATACCAAGATGGTGTAAATAGTTGGAATATTTCTCGAGTTCATGTAACCAACTACGTTCAAAGGAAATTTTTTGAAAAATTGGATTTTTTAAAAAAATATTTTTGGTTTTCAGATGCATTATCAATTATAAACACTATAAATACAAAATCATTATTTGAGGATAGAATATATTTTGAGAAATAGGAAAACGTGTAATGAATTTTAGGGAAATTGAACCAAAACGGTGAACATTCTACAAAAAATAGTAATGCGACAATCCTATTTTTTTTTTTTTGTACACAAGTGATTGAATGAAATGAACCAAAATCTAATATTTAAAGAAGTGAGTGATAAAACTCTACGTATATATGCATTTTCTCCATAAATTCCTAATTTAATTATTCTAAAAACACCCATAACAGAGAAAGTATTACACCAACAATAAAACTTTTTGTTCATTTCATTGCCTATATTATTTAAAACACACGCTAATATTTTTATGCAAATACCTCTATTCGTTTTTGAGATATGTGAATGGTGGATAATTGTTTTGAAAATGAAAATGGAAGTGAAAGACACATTTTAGCTGAAAAATAAATTGTTCTTAAAATGCCTCTGGATAATAGGTGAGACCTTCCTTTTCCTAGAAAAAACAAACTGTTTCAGGAAAGAGAAAAGTCCGAATGACAAGAAATAACACTTTTTAAAAAAATCCTCAATGTGATCGAATATCAATGTTTTCAACGTAGTCGGATAACTTAAGGCCTTATCACAAGGACTCGATTGTTTGAATGTACATTAACACGATAACTCCAAATCGAATAAGGCTAGATGGATGCAATATGGTACATGAATTTAACATCTGTACTGCAGATGCTTATCAAATTTTGAGCCAAATCCAATATTTTGAACGGCAGTCGTACTTTCTGTACTTTCAGAAGTATAGGAATGAAGTATCAAAAACGCAATGAATTTAGTACATCGCATTTGGTATGTGATTTTGGGACTGCAATTATAGTCCAGAGCCAAATATTTGTTTCAATGAAAGCTCATAAACACAAATTAAACTTCATCAAAGAATACCGAAGAGAAGTTTTGCTCCTGAGTTGATGCTTAAAGGCGGATTTCATTAAAGAGCCTCCACCAAAAATTTGAGTGACTAACAAATAACTTGATTTTTATACATTGTACAACAATCAACTCACGGTACAGCTCTGGGTTATACAGTTATTAACTACTTCATCAAGAATGTTAGTTTAACTGATCTGTCAATGTAAAGGTCTTATCACACAGCGAACGATCGTCTGCACTTTCCGGCAGTTATTTTCCATTTCCACTCTCAGAACCGGTCAAGCAAGTTTTTCATAAACGAAAACTTTTTCTAACCAGCTAGAAAGTGCTGACAATAGTGATGGAAATATTATCCGCAAGCGAAATTCAACCAATCATGTGAAACTTTAATAGTAAAGTAACGACGACGTCATTTTCTGCTGACGGAAAGTGCTGACGATATTTTGCCGTGTGATAAGGCCTTTAAAGTGTTTTCTGATCGTTTAGATTTTGAACGATACCAAATTAGCGCAAATAGTCCGAATATTTATCAAGTTAAGGCCTTATCACACGACAAAATATCGTCCGCACTTATCGGCATCAAATGACAACAGAAGTGAAGTCATTTGAAAGTTTTCCATAATGGGTTGAATTTAAGGTGTACGTACACAGTTGTAACACGAAAAATCGTACAAAATATCGAATATTTCTTATTACTTTAAGGTATTTGACTGCGTTAAAAACACCAGTTATCGATAACATTGTCGAATTTTATTTTTAATTGTCATTTCTCGTAGTTCAGACTTTCCTCTTTCCAAAACAGTTGATCTTTTCTATGAAAAGGAAGGCTTGAGCTATCTTCCAGGGTCACGTATTTTTCAGCTGAAATATGTCTTTACCTACAATTTTCTCAAAAAATTTATTTTCATAAGAATTCATCTCCGTTAACATGATACTTCAAAAACGAATAGAGGTATTTACATAAACATTTCAGCGTGTGTTTTAAATAATATGAGCAATGAAATGGACCAAAAGTTTAATTGTTGGGGAAATGGTTTTTCATTTATAGGTGTTTTTAGAAAAATGAAGTTGTGAATTTATAGAAAAAAGGCATATATACGTATATTTTAAACCGCCACTTCTTTTCATCTCAACATGTTTCTTATCTTTTAGTTCCTTTCATTCATCATTATATTCCATAACATGAGTACAAAGAAAAATAGGAAAATATTAAGTGCTATCAATCAATTATTTGGCAATGTTTTATCGAAATAGGATGAGCAGTAGGACAGTATATAAAATACGAACAAACAAATATTCATTTTTATGCGTTAGATTTGTTTATTCTTTTGGAATCGCAAAACTTGGGGTTCTTTCAGAACGGTGATGAAAGAAACTATTTATGGTATCTCTTGATTCGTCTCATATTCGTTCAGAATTCTCAAGTTCAATTTTCTTTTGAAATTGATTCAACATAGAAAAAATATTTACACCATAAAATTTTTCATCTAGTGGATTTTTTAATAGAAAACTAAGATGGTTTCTAATTAATTGTAGTGGATTAATTGTATATATTTGGTAATTACTGAGAAAAAGCGCTAAAATTTAATTTATATTTAAACCCCCCAATCTTGGTGTCCCCAAAACTTTCTCGGATATTCTGTCATAAAGTTGTGACCTGTGAGAATGACTTGCAAGACATTTGCTTACTATAGCTATCAAATATAAACCTTTCACTTGGAATTAGCATTTCTACAGAATCTATTGTATCTCCTCGGCAAATTATTTGGAGATTTTGTCTCGGTAAATAGTTGAGATTTAGATTAAATCTCTCTCTC
>JAPMOQ010002958.1:261907-273278 GCA_026543055.1 Argiope trifasciata
ACCACGTTTCAATTCAATTGGATGATCAGCTTAGGAAGGCAGGAAGGCATAAGAGACATACAGACAAACATTCATTTTTATTTATACAGATGTTTGATCAGGAGCGTTCAAATGCCACTGACGTTCAAGTCCCTGAGAACTGAACATGTACCCCAAGAGAAAAATCCGTTGACTCATCTGCCTAAAACTAATTTCGTTCTCCAACTTTTTGGCTGTAGAATTAAGTGAGCGATGTTTGAACCAAAATGCGACATTCCCTCAGGAATATCCATTTAAATGACTCTTGAAGTTCGAAAAGGTTATGAGAAACTCTCTTCGGAGAGGAAAAGCAATTACATTCAGTTTTGCTTTCAATCCAAATGAATCTTAATTCCAGGTGAGTTCTGCCCCGCATTGAGCCTATTATTAAAAAAAATGCCGCAGTCTGTATTTAATCTATTTATAAAACTTTCATTTGAAAATATTGTTATTTCTTTCTGATGAACTTCGGAAAGAGAAGAGGCGTTTTGTAACAGAAAGTGAAATTAGTATTCAATTACTTCTTACACTTGCTTTTTTTTTACATAAAAATATCCGATTACGCTCAAAAGAAATCGTTTTAAAAATTGCATTTTTGGAGGAGGATGTCGTGTTCGCGTTTTCACGGAAAGGGGGTGCAGTAGCTTCTGAGGATAAAGACCCCTGAGCACCGAGAGGGCAGACTTCTAGCTCAAAGGAAGATGAAACACGCTTTCGCTTGCACCTTTTTACGGGGGGAGGGACACATTCATACATCTCACAGATAGAACATAGAAAACCATGCCCGAAAAGGAATTCGAACCCCGGACACCCAGATCACGGAGAAGATACGCTACCCCTATGCCAGGACGCCGGCATCAGATTTTTTTTAAACTATATAAAACTATGGTTTTGATATCTATTGTTAATTATAATACAAAATACTATAAATAGAAAAAAATGAATGCATAATATGTTTTGAGAAATAGGAAAATGAGTAGTGAATTTTAATGAAATTTAATCGAAACTGCTATCACTCTACATTAAATGGTAATGCAGCAGTCCTATTTTTCATTGTTCACAAGTTGCAGAATATAATAAGGAATGAAATGAGTCGAGATCTAAAAAAGATTTTTATATGCAAAGAAGTTATAAGTGAAAACATATCTGTATATGCACTTTATTATAAATCCACATCTAAATTTTTGTAAAAACGCCTATAATTGAAAAAGTATTTCACCAACAATCAAACGTTTGGTTCATTTCATTGCCCATATTATTTAAAACAAGACCTGGCATTTTTATGTAAAATACCTCTAATAGTTTTTGAAATATCATGTTAAAGGTTTGAGAATTTTTATTAAAATTTAAATTTAGAGAAAATTGAAATATAAGACAAATTTAAGCTGTAAAATATTTGATCTCGGATGGTAGGTGGGGCCTTCCTTTTCACAGAAAAGATAAACTGTTTTGGACAGAGGAAAATTAGAACTACAGGAAATAACAATTAAAAAAAAATTCCCCAATATGGTCCATACCTGGTGTTTTTTACAAAGTCAAATGCCTTAAGAAAGTAAATTCCAAAAATAAAACTGTGTTTGAAAGGATAAAAAGTGAGAAATCTACTCATTGTATCATATTTCTGTTTTGATATTTCTCCTTATAGCTGAGATTTGATTTAAAATATGTTTGTCTGAAAAAGCACGTGCAAAAAATAAATAAATAAAATAAAATAATGAAATGCACTATTTTCATCTTTTGAAAAGTTAAAACATTGACCTTATATTGCATATAATGAATAATAATTATATATATTTGTTATTCACTTTTTACCATGAAAAAAGTATGACAGAAAAGGAGTTTACCATATATTTTCAGATTTTCTTTTCCAATATCGATCGTTTAATACTGAACTCGGTCAGCTGTTGCTCGAACTTATATAAAACTGATACATTAATTTTTCGATTAGCATGTTTCTCGAATAGGAGAAGAAAGAAAAATTTATTAGACTCTAGATGAATAATAAATATTTAAAGAGATGAATGTGAGTTAAGGTGTCCGGTTACGTCCGAAGAGAAAAATTTGCGGAAATTGGATCAAAAAATTATTCATGGTTTTTAGATGTATTGTCAATAATAAACATTATATATGCAAAAACAAATTATGTGAAAATATATTGCATTTTGAGAAATGGAAAAATGTGTGGTAAATTGTAATGGAATTTAGCCAAAATGATTGACACTCTGCAGAAAATTGTAATGGAGGAATCCTAGTTTTCTTTGTACACATGTAATAAAATGCAATGATGAATGACAGAAACCAAAAATCTAAGAAATATTCTGAGATAAGAAGAAGTGATGGGTAAGATATGCATGTATATGGATTTTTTTTTTCATAAATTTAGAATTTAATTTTACTAAACTCACTTGTAAATGAAAAAGTGTTTCACCAACAATAACACTTTGGGTTCATTTCTTTGCCCATATTATTTAAAATAAACGCTGATATTTTTATGTGAATACCTCCAGGAGTTTCTGAGATACCCTGTTAGCGGTGGAGAATGTTTATGAAAAGTGAACTTTTCAGAAAATTGAAATTGAAGACAAATTTGAGTTGAAAAAAATGTGACCCAGGATAATAGATGAGGCCTTCCTTTTCCTAGAAAAGGTAAACTGTTTGAGGAAAAGGAACGCTTGAACTGCAATAAATAACAATTCAAAAATATCCCCCAATGTAATGGGTTATCAGTGTTTTTAACGTAGTCGATACCTTAAGAATATTCATTTCTGAAATTTTGTAACCCAGGCAAATAGAAATTTTCATTATATTATCAAATTTAGTAATATTCGAACAATTTGATTTCGAAATTTGTTTAGTTGCAGTCTGGCTTATTGTATAGCTGTTTTCAATCACAACTAAACTGCGTCTGTTCATCATGAGACACAGTTTTTACATTATTTCCGAACTCACATGAGATATTTCGATGAGCATTATTTGTTCTGGTTGTTTCTTATGGCACTTACCATTGGATAAGCTCACTGTGACGTAGACAACGATTTGAGCCAATAGGGTGCGTCTCATGATTTTTTCAGTGTCATCATCTAGGGAAAAGAGTACACTTTGCCACTCACGCGTCACAACTCTTTTTACAGGGCGGTCATTCCTTTATGCATTTTCATTCATTTAATCACAGATCGTCATTGGGATTTGAATCAGAGAACGATCCCCTCTGAGTGGTTTGACTCTCGACATGGAGGACAGATTCGACAACATCGACAGATTTATACACGCGTCAGTCACCACACACACGGGGAATCTTTGACTGGTGGATTTGAACTCGCAACCTAACGGACACGAATCCAATGCTCTAATAACGAGGCCATTCCACGTACATATAGCTAGATACATATGTTCAGAGCTCTGCTACCAACACTCAGAATTGACAAGCATCCAATCTAGGGTTATTCCTTTTTAAGGCGCAAGTCATGCCCCTGCAGAACTGGATTTGAAATCGGAACGCGATGCATACCGTTGGTAGCGGAGTTACCCCATGCATCCTTATCACAGGAATAAACAGCATTTTATAGAAGCATCGTTCCATCATTTTAATTTCACCGAAATACCATAGTTTGTTTGAATTGGTTAAGTCACAATCATTAGTTCTTATTATAAATTGTGGAACCCTCATCGGCCTTGGATTTTGAGCATCCTAAAAACAAAATAAATGAAACAATAGTGTACTTCAAAAACCTTAAGGCTGGGATAGCCTGGTTGGTATTGGCGTTGTACTCGTGTCCGTTAAGTTACGAGTTTAAATCCGACAGCCGAAGATCTCCGTGTGTGGCGGTGACTGAAGCACGTATAAATATTTTGTGGTCACAAAGATTCCATCTTTCTACCTTCAAGCTTGCCGAAGACAGACAAATAGACATAACAACAGAAATGTGTTTTTCAAACTCAAAGAAGTTTGAAATGTGGAGTGCGAAATTTTTTGTGAAGGTGAAAATACTTAATTTTTATTTTGTACGTAAGAAAGTTATGTATGTATGTATGTATATATATATATATATATATATATGTGTGTGTGTGTGTGTGTGTGTGTGTGTGTGTGTGTGTGTGTGTGTGTGTGTGTGTGTGTGTGTGTGTGTAATTATCAATTTGCCATTCCCTATTTCACTCGTAAGGTAAGGATTAAAAGTACGAAGATATAAGCACTTCTATGTTGAAAGAGTTACTCTAAGTAATTAAATAGATACGAGTAAAATTTACTAAACCTGTGATGCAAAGTAGGCATTAATACGGACCACAACATTTGGCGAAATAAACGCTCTTTATTCAGCGAGAAATTCAATTCGCTTTCGCTAATGCTAATGATATCGTGTTCCCAACCAGTTCTTTGGGCGCCAAATAAAATACTACCCCTTTCCTTCACCCCTAAAATTGAATAGAATATCTAGTTTCCAAGACGACTTCTTTTAGGGTTACTAGGGTGTTCGAGGAACAGTTGGTCAGTCCGCGGTAGCCTGGTTGGTAGAGCGCCAGTCTCACAACCGGAAGGTCGCGGTTTCTATCCTCGTCTAGGTCAAAGGCCTTCTTGTTGGCTCATGGTATTGGGGGCACGGTCAATAGGTCCTCTACGTTCCCATACCTCTGAGGGTACTGAGTCAGGGATGAGTCGGTCTCTGATTCCGATCTCAATTTTGACTTGCGGATGGATGAATGAGTTCGACCGCCCCCTAAAAAGGGTTATGTCTTGTGTGTTCAAGCATAGTCGTGCTTTCACCTGAACGGTGCTCTTTCACAACAGAGCTGCTCTCATTCAGGCTTGGTAGGGTCGCGGTGGCCTGGTGGTAAGGTCTCGACTCCAGAATCGGAGGGTTTCCGTTTCTAGACTCGATTCCACCGAAGAACCGTTGTGTGAGGGGGGTCTCATGCACGTTAAATCTGTCAGACCAAACGTCCTCCCGCAGGTGCGGAGAGGGAGGTGCCAGTTCAGTTGTCATCCTCGTCATCTGACTGTTGTTCAAAAGGACGAGGTCCGTCCCAAAATAGCCCTTCTGTTAATTAATGGGAGGTTAATATAACTAAACTAAATACTTGGGCCTAGTGAGACTAAGTTGCATTAGACCCATAATCATGTTTTTTCGTTTCTAATTAATTTCTTACCTAATCTTTTTTCTATAAATATCTCCGATTCCAAAGAAAAAGATTCTCACAAAATACCGGATTTTTATGTTCTCAAACGGATCACAACATGACACAGTAAAAGGCTATTTGTTTTCAGAAATACGTCGTTCGTAATAAACGAAACAATCACGAGGGTAGCTCTCGCTGCCTTTTCCTCGAAACGACCCGTAAAGTGGGAAAGCAGTTCCCTTCCCCCCTATCCCCTGGGGGTCAAAGAAAAGTTATTCTGCCCACCGAGCAACATCACGTATCCTAAAGAAGCAACCGATAGCCACCATTCTTCGCCGGCGGCTTTAATCGCACATATTGGAAGTTTCCGGGAAGTAAAAGAAACGAAAGAATAAAAGAAAAAGAAAAACCCAACTGCGATTAAAGTTAAACGTTTTTCGGGATATTTAGAAGATGCTCAGAAGTCATGGGACAACTGGGGATTAAAATGAATTCTTTTTTCTTTTTTTCCCCCACATTTAGTCTGAATATGTAACGAGTTTCTTCGGGTGAATGACCGATCCAAAGGGTTTCTCATGCCTAGCAAGAAGCCTTCTTAAGGTAACCGACTACGTTCGAAAGAAAAATTTTGAAAATTTTGATTTTTTAAAAAACTATTTATGATTTTTAGATGTATTGTTAAAAATAAACGCTATAAATACAAAAACAATTAGTTGAAAATTTTATATATTTCCAGAAATGAGAAAATGTGTAGTAAACTTGAATGAAATTGAACCAAAACGGTTAACACTCTACATAAAATGGTAATGCAGCAGTCCTATTTTTCCTTGTAAGCAAGTTATAGGTTATAATAATGAATGAAATGAACCAATATCTAACAAAAATTTTGAGATACGAAGAAGTTGTGGCTAAAAATATACGTATATATTCATTTTTACCATAAATTTGAAACTTAATTGTTTTATAAACACCTCTGAATTAAAAAGTATTTCACCAATAATAAAACTTTCGGTCCATTTCATTGCCCAGATTATTTAAAACATACTCAGATAATTTTATCTGAATACCTCCATTAGTTTTTGAGATATCGTGTTAACGTGGAAAATTTTTAGGAACATTAGTTTTGAGAAAATGGAAGCTAAAGACAAATTTTAGCTGAAAAATATCTGATCCTGAATGATAGTTCAGGCCTCCCTTTTCCAAGAAAAAACAAACTGTTTTGGAAAGAGGAAAGTCTGAACTGCGAGAAATAATAATAAGAAGAAAATTTGCCAATGTGGTCGATAATCAGTGTTTTTAACGTAGTCGGATGCCTACTGTACCATTTTTGGAACACCCCTCACATAAAAGTTATTTTTATTATATATTTTTTACCTAACATATAGAAATTTCATGCAAAAATTCCAGTTATTTAAAAAGGCTTAAATGGGATAATGTGAAATAAAATCATTTGGACGAATATGTACAGTTACGGTTATGTGGAGTAGGGTATTTGTATCCACGTTTTTGGGGGGTGTTCGGAAGCGTTCTATAAAAGCTTTACTACTTTTTCTTATCTGTAGTTACGTTTTCAAATACAATTTCTTTAAATTCAAATATTTATAAATATAATTTTTAAAAAATATATGGCACTATCTATATAAATAAAAATGAATGTCTGTATGTCTCTTATGCGCTACCGTACCGCTCACTTGATTGCGATGAAACTTCGACTACTTATTACTGGCACTTGCGAGATGGTTATAGGCATGGTTAAATTATCTAATGCAAAAAAAATACTTTCACATCTATTAAGCGTGGGTTAGCCACTGAATAACTCGCCAAGGAGACACAACAGATTGAGTAAAGAAGATAAATTCAAGACATGCAGTAATAGTTCGTAACTAATGTACGTAAACGCAATGTAAGTCTTTCACTGAGTTCATAGTTTGATTCGAGAGTGTGCGAGAAAGTTATTGGCGAACCCATCCTATAAGTTTTAAATTTTAACTAAACATTTAATAAAATTTTAGCGTTTTTTACAGTCACTTCAGAAAATAGTTTAGTACAAATCATTTTGTTACATCTCAGTTTTCAAAAAATTATCTTTACAACTAACTACATTAAAGATTTTATGGTATACATATATTTTCTATGTTTAATCAATTATAAAAGATAATATTTTAACCACATTTTCTAACATTAAACTCGAGAATTCTGTTTGAATATGAACAAATCACGAAATGCAATGCCGGCATCCTGGCACAGGGGTAGCGCGTCTTCCCCGTGATCTGGCATCCCGAGTTTGAGTCCCGGTTCGGGCATTGTTGTTACTCTGTGTTCTGTCTGTGAGGCGTGTGAATGTGCCCCCTGTAAAAAGGGGTTGTGCAAGCGAATGTGTGTGTGTCATCTTCATTTGAGCTGGAAGTCAGACTTCTGCCTTCTGGGTGCTCAGGGGTCTTTACCCTCAGAAGGTACTGCACCCCCTTTCCGTGGAAACACGGACATGACATCATCATCACGCGATGCAATAAATAGTTTCTTTCATTACATACTGAAAGAACACCAAACATTACAATTTTCATAAAAATAAATAGTTATTTGTTTGTTTGTTTCGTTTGGCTCGTTGCTGCTGCAGAAGAAATAATCTTGGAAATATCATTTGGACTTTGATATATTTATCTTGTTTCATTAAGAAGGATAGAAAGAACGATGCGTATTTTCTTTTCATAGAAAGAACGATGCAATCAGAACATTCATTGGAATTGAACGATATATAAATAAGAAGCATAAATAGTACTAATTCTATTTTTATCATTCCAACCTGCAAAAAAATATTCATTTTTATCTTTTAAATTTGTGTATTCTTTAGAACTGTAATTCTCGGTGTTCTTTCAGAGTGGTGAAGAAAAAAACTATTTATTGTATCTCGCGATTTGTTTAGTTTTCGTTCAGTATTATGAAATTTAATGTTAGAAAATGTGATTAAAATATTTTCCCTCTATTTTCATTTGATAGCTGTCCACCCGTCTACTTCCCTCCATTTTTTGATAGCTGTCCATCCTACTATCTGCAACTGTCTATCCTTCCACCTACAGCTGTCCATCCTTCTACTTCCCTCCCTTTTTTGTTTAATAGCTGTCCATCCTTCCATCTGCAGCTGACCATCCCTCTACTTCCCTCGACTTTTTATAGAAGTCCATCCTACCATCTACACCTGTCCCTCCAACTCTACGCAGCTGTATATCGTACCATCTGCAGCTGTCCATCCAACTCTGCACAGCCGTCCATCCTAACATCTGCAGCCGTCCATCCTATCATCTGCAGCCGTCCATCCTTCTAATTCCCTCGATTTTTTAGCTGTCCATCTCTCTACTTCCCTCCATTTTTTGATATCTGTCTATCGTGCCATCTGCAGCTGTCCATCCAACTCTACACAGCCGTCCATCCTCCTACTTCACTACCTTCTTTTTATTTGACAGCTGTCCATCCTTCAACTTCCCTCCATTTTGTCGTCTTACACAATAGGATGACAGGAAATTCGCTTTTCGCTGGATGTCGATCAGATAAACCACAGAAAACAACGGAAGACAAAAGTATAAAAAAATGTTTAGAACCGTTCTTACTCTTGATATCTACCTTTGCTTCGCTTTCCCTTCATTTTTCGGGAGCTGAGCGTCCGAATCTCATGCCGTCAAAACACGCGTCTACAATTAGTAATTGAAACACATGTCGCATGAATGTCTATCGCTAGGGTAATTATCAGCAAGAGTTTTTAAAGAGTAATTGAGAACCAGAACCAAGAGAGACTAATAATTTCTTTGCTAGGTTCACACCAATAATTTCAGCTTTACAAAACCTTTTAACGAAGATTTACATTCCCATAACAATCATTAAGTTTTAATGTATTCCGATCTAAGTACAAGAATGGTGTGATATGCATCACATTTTAATGGGTTGGCCGACTTCCAAGGGCAGAATTCTTGCGTGCTTGCTCTCCATGCCAGGGCTGAATCTATATCTGCTTCACTGAATGATGGGGCGCAAACGACATCAGCTCTTTGAAGAGTCCGCCCCGGTGCAATGATGTTTGGGTATGAAAAAGAAATCGGGTAATGCAGAAATGGAAACTAACGGAATCAAAAAATATTTCATTTTAAGGTATCCGACTACGTTCGTAGGAAAAGTTTTTAAAAACTATTTAAGGTAACCGACTACGTTCGAAGGAAAAGTTTTGAAAAATTTGATTTTTCAAAAATTATTTTTGGTTTTTAGATGTATTATCAATGATAAACACTATAAATACAAAAACATTGTTTGAGAATATAATATATTTTGAGAAATCGGAAAATGTGTGGTCAATTTTAGTGAAATTGAACCAAAACGGTGAGCATTCTACACAAAATGGTAATGCAGCCATCCTGTTGTTATTTGTACCCGAGTGATAGAATAGAATGATGAATGAAATGAACTAAAATCTAAGAAAAATATCATATTGCAAAGAAATTATGGGTCACGTGCGGTCTGCGAGACCGCTAGTGATGGACTTTACGTCACCCCTATTCTATTTTTAGCTCAACTAAAAGGAATGATCCTGTAGCTTACAGTTTAGTGACCTTTAGTAAGTATGCACCTTTTCAATCGATTTCAGCGAATAATTAAAAAAATAATTTAGTCATTTCTTGAAACGCAATCTCTAAGACGGCTCCTCCCCGTTCGCGTCCCAGTGTAAAGAAGGTATGGCAAATGGCCCTAAAATTTGCACTTCAAAGTATCCTCCAATTGACTGATCCTATTATGAAGCAGTGCTCCAGACACTTTCAAATGAAGCAGAAAATAATTTTAGTGATAAAGATAATTTAACCAGAAATGTTTTTCGATGAAAGTTCGCATGCGACTGATTCTGATATGTTTGCTCAAACATCATTCTTTTTTTCTAGTGATGATTTATTTTGAAAAACTTATAAAATATATTAATATACCAAGAGAAATATATACTGAATTTATAGGTTGATTTTTTATACTTAGTTCTGAACCTGTATGTTTGAAATGCCCTAGGAAACCGTGCTATGAAAATCACAAAAGTAAAGTAAAAAAGAGACAATTTTACCCTTTTTTTATTTTCATGTGACTGTTGAATTTTACCTTGTATAATTGTCCATATACCTTTATATACTGGAAAAATAAGCATTATTTAAAAAGTATAAAGCAATATGTTTTTCCAAGAAAATTGTAGCGGTATTGCTACATGCAGTTTGAGAAGAAAACTATGATATATATATATATTTATATTTCAGCTCCCGATTCCAATTTTGGTTTCGTTTCCGTAATTAGTGCCGTTTTTGTTTCGTTTAGTAATTTTATTAATTTAGATTTGTTTCATTAAATGCTTCTATTTTATATACTTTTCATTTTGTGAACTTTAGCGTTTCATTCCGAATTAAATTTTAATTTCGATTTCAAACTAATTAGTTTCGTTTTAATTTTTATTGACCAGGAAATGGGTTTGAATTGCTTCAATGGTTATACACACACACACACACACACACATATATATATACATATATACATACATCCACACACAATTTTATTTGAAAGTAAAAAAAATAGCGGAAACTAGGGTAGAACAAGTGAAACAAATTTTTTAAGCTGGGCGGTACAATATAATAATAAAAAAGCTGAGTATAAAGTTTTACATCAGTGAATATATACATTATGCCTTTTTAATTTTCTAGAAATGCGACACAAAATTATTCTGATGCAGATACTGCTGTTTCCTTTCATGGAATATATTATTCATATGAAAATAAGGATTTGAATTGGATGCTGAAGCTTATTCTAGGCAAATGACATGATTTCTGTGTTAAGTTTTAATTTCCGCATTTCTAAGAACCTGTAAAATAATCGAATTATTAATTTTGCAGTCGTTATTAGCCATATTTTCAACTGGAAAAAAATACTTATTATTTTTTTGTTTTAAAAATATCAATTTACATATATTTCAGCAATCATTTTTATGCTGTATTTTTAGAAATTGGAAAAAACAACTTAAAAGGATGAATTTTAGAATTTTATTTATATCTCAAATTTATATTTCTGAGTGAAGAAAAGCAATGTTTAATTAGTTTTTAAATAAATGCGTTTAATAAATATTTTGTCATTTAAAAAGTCAAGCTTGGTTTTTTGTTAAGAATTAAATGAAAATAATTTCGATTAAATATTTGTTTCTAGTTAAATGAAGAAAAAATACCCCCCCCCC
>JAPMOQ010002958.1:276450-304994 GCA_026543055.1 Argiope trifasciata
CAATAACATGGGCAAAGCGGTAGTTGGAACCGTCTTCTATCATTGTGTAATGTTTATTGAAATGAGTCTTTAAACGACAAATTCGGAATGTGTGTCTCCTAATGGGCAATAACATGGGCAAAGTGGTAGTTGGAACCGCCTTCTATCATTGTGATGTTGACTGAAAAGATGTCTTGAAACGACCACTAAGATGTGTGTCTCCTAATGGGCAATAACATGGGCAAAGCGATAGTTGGAACCGTCTTCTATCATTGTGATGTTGACTGAAAAGATGTCTTGAAACGATCACTTTAAGATGTGTGTCTCCTAATGGGCAATAACATGGGAAAAGCGGTAGTTAACCGTCTTCTATCATTGCTATGTTAACTGAAAAGATGTCTTGAAACTACCACTTTAAGATGTGTGTCTCCTAATGGGCAATAACATGGGCAAAGCGGTAGTTGAAGCCATCTTCTATTATTGTGTAATGTTGATAGAAAAGATGACTTGAAACGACAATTTTGAAATCAGTATCTCCTAATGGGCAATAACATGGTCAGTGGTGTAAATGGTGTTTTTTAGTAAATGCAATTTGAATTTTTGTCGCACATTTTAAAATCAAGATATTAGACGAGATCTTGTGTGAGAGAAATTCCCCATTTCTTCACATTTTTCATTCATTTGAATGTCTCTTTTCTCTGAAGTTTGTTTACGTTTTCCGCATCTAAAGCTTGCATTCAAGATCTCTACTAATATCTCAGTTTCTCAATCAAGATATTAGTAGAGATTCTGAGTGAAAGAAATTCCACATTTCTTGACATTCTTTTCGCATTTCAATCATAATTGATCGTACAGGCGAAGAATTTCCTTTTCATTGAAAATTTCTTTTAGCTCAACTGCATATCCTCGCTTCCATGGCTGTCAGTGGATTCAAACAGCTTTGAAGGAAAGGTCTGAATTAAAAAAAAACTTACTCGTGATCTTAATAAAGCTATCAAAGTATGACTTCAACTCTAAGCGCATTTTCTGAGTTCTTCAATTTTGTAGAAGACGCTTTCCGCTCGACATTTTGCAGCTGGAGCAAAAAGTGACACTATCCTTTTACATATTGAGACGGGCAGGCCAATCTCCGGGTCTCTTTTTCAGCGCCATTTCTTTTTCTTTTTTTCGGTTCATTCGGTTATTTTCAGAATATGGGGTGGTGGTTGGGATAGAAAAGAAAAAAAAAAAAGAAAGAAAGAAAGTGGAAAGATATCAACCCTTCGTCATTGCGCCACATCTTTTTTCAGTATTTGACTTTTAGTTGAAACCTTTTTTTTCTTCTCTCAGAGGACGAAAAAGCAGTAACTGCGAAGATATAAAATATATCTCGCAGTTAAAGGATTTGTGTTCTGGTCCCATGTAATAAAACGAATAAAAGCAGGGCATGTACTATAAATGGAACTTATCTGCACAGAAAGTAGCTGCATGCATTTGGCTTTAATGCCTTCGATTGAGAATACAAGAGAGCTCTGTCCTTTCTAGATTGCATGAAATCACACTGCTAATAAAAAATGGAATATTTACAATTTGGAAATTCAAATAAAGTCATCCAAGCGCATTTAAATATGATTAGGGACAAAGACCTAAGTATATGAAACATGAACTAAGGAAATCGTTGCTTTTTGTTTCTGAGCAATAAATTGTCCACTGTTTAACATATTTGGTCAAGCAACTACTAAACACTTCAAATGAAATTGCTGGCATCGAATGTTTGTTTTATTAGCTTTCGTTCTATCCAGAAGAACAGTCTGAGTTTGATTGCACTTCCTTCAGACTCTTTTGCTCTCTCTCATCTGAACACTTTGAATGTCACGGTAATTTTCAGAAATCTGGCCATAATTATAAAAATTTGAACTAATTTTTATAATTATGTTAAACGGCAAAACTTTCTTGATTATTTTGTTTTAACTTTATTATAAAGGGTTTCTGAAACTTTAACGTAGAAATATGATGGCTGTTGCTGTTGATTATGATCCCAGCTAGTATTGCACAGCTATAAAACCTCCATGAAACCAAAGGTCTCTAAAAAGCTCAAAAACAAGAGTGGATCCCTTAACAAGTTGAATGGCACTGCAATTGTCATAAAGCTGGCCTAAAATGCCACTATCTAATTTTTATAATTATATGTTTTGTTCGTTTTTTAATAAATTTTCTGCTCATGCAAACCAGCATGGATTTTTGTTGTTCTTTTCCCAAAAGCCATCTATCGATATGAGCGCTGATACACTACGAGTTTATTCGTAGCTGCACAAAAATGGCAAGTAAACACAGGACGAGACAACTCGTCGTTGGCGTCCAAGAGAAGCATGCAATCTACGAGGGATCTCGGAGTTGACAATCAACGAGTTAAGAGAGCAGTGGACTCCGTTAGGTATTTTTTCTTGATTGCGCGAAATCACACAGCTAATAAAAAAATGGAATATTTACAGTTTGGAACTTCAAAGGAAGTCATCCATGCGCCTTTAGTTATGATTAGGGAGAAAGACCCACGCATATGAAATATGAACAAAGGAAATCGTTCTTTTTTGTTTTGGAGCAATAAATTGTGCGTTATTTAACATGTTGAATGCCTCTTCAATTTTCAGAAATGTGGCCTAAAATGAGTAATTTGGACTAATTTTTAAAATTATATACATATACTCTTTTTTTAATAAATTTTCTGTTCATGCAAGCCAGCATTAATTTTTTTGTTCTTTTTCAAAAATTTCAAAGAATTGTTAACTATTGAAATAATTCTCTTAGGCATTGTTTTGTTTCTGCATGGAAAAGCAATTACATTTTCATTCTTCGACCGAAGCAACTTGGGAAAAATGCAAGAAATCGAAAAAAAAAGTGTTTTTGAAATCCCCTGTAAGTTTTTTAAAATCCCCCTCTATTACAATCATCTCCTCTCTCTTCTTTTTGATCTCTCCTTCAAGATGTTGCCACCTTCTTATTTTTTTAATTCCTTAATACTTTTGCGATAGAGAAATCATCTCTCACTGCAAATCTCTTCGTTTTAATTTTTCAGCTCTGCCCGAGCGTGTATTCAGCTTTTGTTTGTCAAACAGATTACACGCAGGCTAAGCTTTTGGTCTCCGCCACGTTTTAAGACACCGTGCGGGGATTTTCGATTTGTTTTAAATATTGCCGACGCTGTTTCAATAATCAATGTGCCTGGACGTGTTTGACTTCGCAGAGGTTCATTTTTATGGGTGGGAATGTTTTCGGAAGTGAAATTTCAAATGCAATATGTTAGAACAAAAATGTAACAGCTTCACACAAATATCTCGTAAGAATGAAAACGGTGTACTAGACTAAGATTATAATTTATCGAAAAAAAAAAGCACCAGAAATCTTTGAAATTAAAGATGCACTTTTAACCCATTTATGCCTAAGGTTAAAAAATTGGAATTTTTGCATCAAATTTCTATGTGTGAGGTAAAAAATACTATAAAAGTAACTTTTATGTGAGGGGTGTTCCCAAAATGGAACAGAAGGCTTTAATGAGTTCATTATAAGAAGTCAGATATGAATTGAATTTCTAAGAAAATAAAAAAGTAAAAATGAAATATACGATTCCAGATTTCAAGTTAATCTAATTGAAACAAACATGAGGCTTCTCTCTCTCTATATATATATATATATATGTGTGTGTGTGTGTTTGTGTGTATGTGTGTGTGTGTAATTATTTTGCTCGAATCCTAAAGAATGTTTAGTTTCCATTCCGATTTTTAGTTTCGTTCCATTTCCTAAATTATTTCAAAACAGAATTTTTCCATAAATAGGTTTTATTTCATTTGACTTCTATTTTTCTAGTTTGATTCCGAATCAGATTTTAATTTCGATTCAGACATATTTAGTTTCGTTTACAAAATATGTTGCAGCAGCAATTACATGTATATATCTTTTTCTGACAAATATTCTAATTCTGAGCGAATTTTTATTGCCGATTAAACAGCGTTATTGATTATTATATCGATACTATTATGAACGAAATCGAGGGTTGAACTTAGACTGCCAAAGACATCCTGTTTTTTTGTTTTGTTTTGTTTTGTTTTGTAAAATAGTTTTGCGCAAAAAATTGGAATTTTATACGATTTACAGAAACTGACCTCGCGTGAAAACTTGAGGTTTCATGAAAAATATTCGGTATCAGAGGAGTTTAGAAATATGCGAGTTTAATACATAAAGAATCGATACATCAAATAAGGAATTACAAATTATTAAATAAAACATCTGAAATACTTAAAATTCTCTTCATAGGCGGGAGGATTATCAGCAGATTTTTCAAATAAGAAATGAGATCAAAAGATGCTTGAGATAGAATTTTCAGAGAAAGAAGAAAGAATTTTGAAATCATTTATGAAAAGCAAAAGATGTTTCTGAGACAATTTTAAGCGAGTGAAGGAAGAATTTTAAAATAGCAAATAAATGCAAAAGTTAAAATGTGGAATAATTATGGAAACAAGATAAGACAGTTCACTTACAAGTGTGTTGAGTTCCAGAAAGCTGACCGAATTAATCCGATTCTCTTTTATTTTATTAATGGAATATCATTAAAAAGATGAATAAATTCTGCCAAAATATAAACTATTGGTTATGAAATATCTCTGTAAGTTTAGCAAAATCCATTTGGGATTCGAACAATTTGTTTCTAAGAAGATTGCAGAAGATATTTCTTTTTCTTAAATGGAGTCATTCTGAATTCCATTCAATAATATTTTTTCTAATGTAAAACAATCTCAAAATTCCACAGTTTGGAACTAAAATGAACTCATTTCTGTGTAATAAAACTCTTGCTTCTTTTTCTCATCTGCTTCAAGATTTATGAGAATTTTACTTGACCAAAAATCAGTTACAAAGGTTTTTCTATAAAGAGAAGTTCCCTAAACTTCACTAGAGAAGTTAAAAAGAAATGTCCTCTTTTAAATACAGAATATCCAACGCAATATTTTTCAGATGTACCAATCCAAATAAATAAATGACTAAAAAATGTTTTTTCAATGAAATCGATTGCAAATTTGAAATCATCATTTGATAACATTATTATTTATTGTTATTATTTATCTTAAATAATAACTTAAAAACTTACTTCTCTTACTTAAGTCATTAACAGTTTAAACCGATTTCAAACAATTACGAACTATCAATATTTTGATAGTTCGTAATTGAATCATTTGATATGAACCAACTATCTTTATCTATTAAACAAATAATATTTCCACTTGTTTTTTAACGCAGATTTCAAAATTTGTAAAGTGTTGCAAAACATCGAAAATATGAAACATTTTGACAGATTTAAAATGGTTTTTTAAATTATAAAATGTATTTAACTTATGTCTTATACTTTAGAGTATCATAGCCAAGCACATCAAGAGTCTGTTGGGGAGGGGGCAGGGCAACAATTTAAGGAAAACTGCCACAAAAATAGCCTAAATGCAACAAATTAATTTTGATGCACGGAATTTTATGTACTTATATTTAATTAAATTTAATTTTAATCAGTCTTAATGATGACGTATGTAAAAAAGTCACCTTTCATTTGTGTCATTGTCTCTTTTGACTAGTCATGCTGTGTTGGCGGCTTTTCCGTCCATGTTGGCACATTGCGGTGCAGCATCCAGCAATAGTCTGCCATCATTGAAGTGTTCCATCTTCTATTTTTTAGATATCCTGCAGGAATCTCTCATCCATCTCTTCACTAACAGCCCACAAATTCTCAGGAAAGTAATCCAAATATGAATTTAGAAAATGAATCTTCAAACTCATGGAACAGCCTAAATTTTCATACTTCAGGAAAATGGAAAATCGTTATCAAGGAAGATGGAATACTTCAATGATGGCAGACTATGATCGGAAAAGCCGCCAACAGAGCATTGAGAAGAGACAACGACACAAATGAAAGGTGACTTTTTTTACATACATCATCATTAAGACTGATTAAAATTAAATTTAATTAAATTTAAATATAAGTACATAAAATTAAGCGTTTCAATATAAAATTCCGTGCATCAAAATTAATTTGTTACATTTAGGCTATTTTTGTGGTAGTTTTCATTCAATTGTTGCCCTTCCCCCTTCCCAACAGACTCTTGATGTGCTTGGCTATGATACTGTAAAATAGAAGCCGTAAGTTAAATACATCTTATAATAAAATAAACCGTTTTAAATCTGTCAATATGTTTCATATTTTCGATGTTTTGTAACATATTATAAATTTCGAAAATTGCGTTTTGCAAAACATCCTGACATGATGGAAAAAAACTAATGTCATATCCAGATTCAGCGTGAAAAAATACATAGGAATCAATAATCAAAAGTTAAAAAACATGACATAATCCTAAAAATGCAGGCCTGTTTTATTAAAAGAAAACTATTTGGATGAGCGCATTCTCTTTCAGCTATCAAGTATTTAACATTTCCTTTCCTCCCAACGACGGTGAACCGGGGGTGTAAAAAACTTGCATGCTCCCCCGCATATGCAAGAAAACCACCCCCAAACAAGAAACAAGATGCTCCAGCCACCTGCGGTCTGCGTGCATCAACCCCTGTAGATGATGAATCGGTGCCGAGTGCCCGACAGATCCACCCCGTCTAATGGATGGTCCGGCACCGTTTTTCTGGAGAATCGGGGTTGATAGCGGGCCCGATCCATCACCCTCCGATGTAGAGCAACCCCCAAACCAAACAAGAGATAGGGGAATCGCTTCCGCAGGAACAGTTCCTCTTTTATTCCTCCATTTCCCCCTGAAAGGTTATCGCGTGGCGAAAAGATGCGGCGTCCCAAAATAATGTGCAGCCTTTTTAGGTTCATGAATATGCATGACGTATAAAAAGAGCTGTTGTTTTTCTACTGTTCCCAAGAGTAGCACTCTACATACATAATTTTTATTTTCTCTTATTTTTCTGTTTGTACGTTTATTTGTATTTTTTGTATTGTTCTTTTTTTTCTCTCACTCTTTTTCTGTCCACGTTTCCAGTTTTTTTAATATACATTTGGCGTAGTGTGTTGGCTGAATGGTGCCAATGTGTAGGTTGAATTCCACCAAGGATCGAACCCATGATCTTGCGATTGGTAGCCGAGTCACTTATCCACTATACAAAAGTGATCACTGATGTTTAGTGGCAGTTACTGGCTTTTTAAGATGTCACCACAATACTCCCCGACCAGTGAGTGTGTAGAGAGACGAACGATTTTTTTCCAGTCAATGCTACGCTAAATGTGAAGGATTTAGAAGCCACGACAACAAACTTCAGAATGAAAAAAACAGTACTAGCTATTAAAAACTTCTTAGATTTTGAGTGCAGTGTATTTTTGTATCCTTCTTTCATGGGATATAGTTTTGGGGAATAAAACTTGCAGAAAGTAAGTGCTGTACAGCAATAGAAATTCTGAGCTATTTCATCTTTTGCGACGTTATTAACTGGATTTTTGCCCGGTTGAATTCTTCCAAGGATCCAGCCTGCGATGTTTGAAGTCCAATAACTTATACATTCGACAAAAGCGATCGCCAATGTCTAGTGGTAGTTACTGGCTTTTTAAGATGTCACCACAATACTCCCCTATCAGTGAATCTGTAGAGAGACGAACGATTTCATGGTGACGAGCTTTATGCTAGCGTATGAGAGTTGCTGCTGAGTCAAGTGAGTCTGACAACTTTGCATTGCTGCTTCAAGTGTGTCTGATTTAGAAAGTGTCTGATTGTCTGACTTACTGATTTAGAAAGTTGTTGTTGCTGCTGCTGAGTCAAGTGAGTCTGACGGCTTTTCTTTGGTTGCGTTTGCTCCGGGTAGATGGAGCCACGACAGCTGCTGAAATTCATCTAGTCCCAGGTCACCAATTTGGCGTGTGTGTTGGCTGGAATGGTGCCAATGCGTAGGTTAAATTCCGCCAAGGATCGTGGGCCGCAGTGGCCTGGTGGTAAGTTCTCGGCTTCGGAACAGAAGGGTTTCAGGTTCGAGACTCGATTCCACCGAAAACCCGTCTTGTGAGGGGGTCTCTTGCACATTAAATCTGTCGGGCCGAACGCCCTCCGGCTGGTGTGGAGAGGGGGGTGCCAGTTCAGGTGTCATCTGACCGTGGTTCAAAAGGACGAGGTCCGTAAAGATAGCCCTAGTGTTGCTTTAAAACAGGACGTTAATATAACTAAACTAAACTAAACTAAAGACTAACTTTTCCAAGATACAATTTGTTAATCATCTCTGCTTCTAAAGATTTTCCAAAGAATTTTGCTCGTGTGTTTTGGCAACAGCTCTTTGCATATATTATTATTCATTAAATGTTAAAAAAAAAATTCATTTGCTCAGGAATTTACTTTCCTAAGCTTATACTGAATTTGGGCGAAGTGCATTTGCTTTATTTCAATCATCTTTAGATCTCTATTTTGAAGTAAGCAAATAACGTTATAAATAGTTATGTACTAGTATTTATATTATACTATGTACTAGTATGATAATACTATGTACTAGTATTAATGTACTAGTAAATAATAACGGCAGATAATTTTTGTATTTCGCACCATTAACTAGCCAATCTTTTTTATTAAGGTGTACGTACACACTTGAATATTCGGAAATCGTTCAAAATATCGAATATTTATTTATTACTTCAAAATGTTATCGGATCCTTTAGCTTTCAAACGATAATAAGATGTTGCCAATAGTCGGAATATTTCTCGAGTTATAAGAATTTTGCTGAAGATACTTTCACAAAAAACTCTAGTTCCGATTTTTTTAAACTTATTTTTATTTAAGACTAGCTGGTACCCTACTCGTTGCTGCCATAGAAGAAATAATTTTGGAAATATCTTTTAGAATTTGAAATAGTTATCCTGCTTAGTTAAGAATGATAGGAAGAATAATATTTATTTTCCTGTCGCAAAGAATACATTCATTGAAATTGAAGGATATATATATAAGGAGAAGGATAAACAGTATTTATTCTATTTTTAGTATTATATCCGACAAACAAATATCCTTTTTTATATGTTAGATTTGTATATTCTTTGAGAACTGTAAAACTTGGTGTTCTTTCAAAATGATGATGAAAGAAACTATTTATTGTATCTTCTGATTCGTTTCATTTTAATGCAAGAGAATAGGATTAAAATATTTTATTTTAAATAGTATTTAGTCTTTTTTTTTCAAATTTGTTATTCAAGACTTTAGGGTTTGCAATATTTTTTTTTTATTTTTCCGTCTTCAGCACAAACAAATAAGTGCCAGTAATAAGTATCCAAAGTTTCATCGCAATCGGATGAGCGGTATGGAACTGCATAAGAGACGTACAGACAAACATTCCTTCTTATTTATAGAGACAATTTTCCACTATGTTGCTTCATTCAAACAATTATAATTAAACAAGAAATGAACCAAATACAATTATGTATATCTCAAAATAATCTGTATGAAAAAGTGGATGTTTTAGGAATCCAACAAAGTTTCATTTACAGAAATAAATTTTTAATAGCTATTGAAAATTTTAAAATTGCTGAAAAAATCTCGCTTTTTCTGTTCATCGTTCATAAAAATATTGCGCAAAAAACTATATCTTTTTATAAGTTCATGGAGGCAGACCAAATAAAGACTCATATTAAGGTGTCCGACTACGTTAATAAAATTGGTTCTCCACCACTTTGAGGAATTTGAGTTATTATTTCTTCGAATTCAGACTTTTCTCTTTCCAAAACTGCTCATCTTTTGTAGGAAAAAGAAAGCCTGACCTATCATCCAGGAGAATTTTTTAAAAATCCTATTTTTCTGCTAAAATATGTTTTCAATTGTCTTAAAACTTTCATTTTTATAAAAATTCACCACCGTTAAAAGGATATCTCAAAAATTAATAAAGGTATTTACATACACAATCCAGAGTGTGTTTTAAATAGCATGGTGTTTTCATTTATAGGTCTCTTTAGAAAAATTAAGTTTTGAATTTACTGAAAAAATGCACACATAAGTATTTTTTATCCTCTAACATCTTTGCATCTCAATAATTTTCTAAGGTCTTGATTCGTTTTATTCGTCATTATATTTTGTAACTTGTCTACAAAGAAAAATAGGATGGCTGCATTACCATTTTGAGTAAAGTGTTCACCGTTTTGGTTCAATTTCATTAAAATGTACTGCACATTTTCTCATTACTCAGAATATATTATATTTTCAATTTTTTTATTTATAGTGTTTACAATTGATAATACATCTAAAAACCAAAAATGGTTTTTAAAAAGTTCAATTTTTCAAACCATTTTCCATCGAACGTAGTGGGATACCTTAAGCATAACCTCCAACTAGAATGGTGTGTACAAATTAGATTTAAAGATTGTTAATTTCATCATTTTTTTAGAATGAAAATTTAAATTTGTTTTCAAAAATATGGGAATTAGTTCATTTAATATTAATTGGTTAATTCATAATTAATGTAAAATGGCTTTTTCTCACTGAAATCAATTTAAGCCTATATTAATAACTTAATGAGAAAAAATTGAATTTTTAATATTAAATTTTTAAAGCAAATCTTCTAGTGTGTTTGTGCATCTTAACGAGAACATACAGGCGGAATACGAAGTCTAGCTTTGCTTGTTCAAACTGACTTAGCAAAAAATTACTATACCCTAACAAACACATTAATACTCCATCAGATTTGTACTGACACCAATTAAATGAACTAACGAACGGAAAGTTCCAGTTTGGAGAACGAATGTGCAGATGCCCTTGCAAAAAAAACATTTGATGAAGAGCAACCCCGAACAGTCACCTGTACAGGAGAAAATGCTATTGCCAGGCGTAGGATCCACAATCAACATTTTGGCAAGGCAACAATCCCTCACCTAGACTGCCCGAGAAACCTCTCCTCTACAATAGCTCTGGACATTTCAAGGGCATGAAGATATCACCAACTGGTATTAAATCCGATCCCAACTGCAAGCACTTCTTCTTGTATACAGCCAACCACACCGCCACCACTGAAGTAGTATCGACAAGCAGTATCGACAGGATTTGTTGGGGGTCGACTGCTGAATAAGTATCTTCCAGCCTCACATGGACCGATCGGTCAAACTAGCATTCCTTTCGGGGTAGTCAATGGCTGTCTTCTTCCCCATCTGCACTCTCTCAAACAGTTGGAATAACTGCAAGCACTGTCCTCAATCCCAACTGACTCCAGAACATGTTTTTAACTGTCAAGCCGCTCCCTCTTCCTCCTTGGAGCACCACCCATTGAGATGGCCATCAGGCTCCAGAAATGACAGATCTCGTCACCAAGACTTTTGGTGGAATAGAGATTTCATTTGGAGTTAGAACCTTCATAGACACGACGACAACAACAACAAATGAACTCACTTCTGCCTCTAACTCCTTTGTATTCCTTCTTCTGAACAGTTTGGATACTGCATTTTTGCTCTGGCTACGAATTGCACATTGTGTTTTTCTGTAACACTGGACTTGCAATCTGCAATCCAAAACTTCGCTCTCACAAATTGCAAATATTCGCAGTGCCTGAACACACACAAGCAAGTGGCGTAAATTTAGGTTCTTGAAAGCTCAAACAAAGCTTCTTCCCTCTTAGACTCCCTTCAGATGAAATTTTCTTTCAGTGCTCATGGTTTGATTGTTTTGATGTTAAGTATCGCAAAACTTTTATTTGATAAAGATTTGCTGGAATGCAGCAATGTAGATGTATCGCCCATCTTTTCAGTGATATAAAATCCATACTCATATTATAAACGTGAAAGTCTCGATGGATGTTTGTTACTCAATCACTTCAAAACGGCTGAACGGAAGGGGATGAAATTGAGCACGAAGATAGATTAGAGTCAGGAAAAGAACATAGGCTACTTTTTATTCCAGTGCATTGAGTGGCTCGTTTTTTATTCATTCAAAACTCACTTTCACGCCAAAGAGCTGAGGCAAAATATTGCCAAATATAAGGAAGGCTCCAGTTTTTTTTCCCTCAACAGTAATCTGGTTAGGGTTAGCAGAATTTCGACCGATTATTGCAAGTGATTCTATTTATTTTCTTAATGTTTGATGTATTTAAAATCAAATGTTGTTAATTAATCAATTTTTTGGACTCATTCAGAAGTACTTTTAAATGAAAAGAAAACAGAGTAAAGGAAATAAAAAATTGTTGAAATTTATGTTTTCGTTTGAATTAAAAGTTTAAAACTGATGTATATAATGCTGTTGTAGCTGTCTCGATCTCAGAGTAATAATATAACTAATTTGACAGGGCATGATTTGATGTTTGTTTTATTTTGGGTACAGAATGTAAATACATTGTTTTTGCTTTAGTAGTGTTTTCTTTTCTTATTAAATTGTATTTATGTTATATATTTTTCGTATATGCTTATACTTTTAAATGAATCGCTTTTAGGTTAGGTGTATTAGTAGTTTTTGTCATTATTGGATAGTTCGGATGTCATTATTGGATATTCGTACATATATATCAAAATTTCCACGTATACTGAGTCGCGGGTAATAGCTAGTAACTTTATATTACGACATTGTAGTCATTGAAATGTCAAATTACTTGATTAAAAATCCTTATCATATGAGATATTGTTTGAACTGGAAGTTTTTGAAGGCCCAAAATATGAAGACAACAAATTATCGGAGCCTCATAATCGTTATTCAATAAATTGGCGATTTATTCTTTTTTATTTTTTGGAGTCGGCTTTCACAGTATAACTTTTAAATATCTATCGCCTGCTATTTTAGTTTTAATTTGGAGTCGACTTTTGCAGTATTGCTTTTGAATTACCTTTTTTCTGCTGTTGTGGTTTTCTCTTTGGAAATCCCAGTGTTATTGCCTAACTCGCACAACGTTAAGTGGCTGGTGTCAAAGCATGTATTACCATATTATAGAGTTCATCATTATTTAATATAATGATGAACTCTGAATTCTTTGCCCTTGGAATCGACCGTCTTCCAAGTAAACGAGAAACATATGCTGAAGTAAATAATGACTATACGCAGGTTTAAATATTTTAAAAATTTTACTCTTGAATTGTTATATTTCCTTTTTCATAATAAATATTGCTCAAGAAAGGCAGATAAAATCATTTAAAACTCTCTGATAACTATGCACCAATCTAATATTTTGATAAGTAATATCTGGTATATTATTAATTATTATTCTGAAAACGACACTATCTTTTTTTGAACGTATATCCGATTTATTCAGATGACTTTTAATTTTTAAACAATTACTCGAAGAAGGACACTGAATAACTTCATTCCTATTTACAAAAATTCAACCGAATTTTTTACTAAGATATCATAATAAATACTTTAAGGTATCCGACTTCGTCCGAAGGAAAAGCTTTGAAAAATGGGTTTTTTTGAAAACGATTTAAAACAATGGTTTTTAGATAGGTTGTCAGTTATAATACAAAAAACTATAAATACAACACAATCATTTAAAAATATAATATACTTTGAGAAATAGAAAATTTTGGAGTCAAATTTAATGAAATTGAACCAAAACGGTTAACAATCTACGCAAAACTGTAATGCAGCCATCCCAGTTTTCTTTGTACACAAGTTATTTAATATATGATGAATGAAACGAACCAACATCTAAGAAAAATCTTCAGATGCAAAGTATTTACGGGTTGAAATATACGTATATATGTATTCTTTTTATTCATTCGTAATTTAATTTTTCTAAAAATTCCTATATCAGAAAAAGTATTTCGCCAACAACAAAACTTTGGGTTCATTTCATTGCCCCTATTATTTAAAACACATACTAAACTTTTTATGCAAATACCTCTATAGGTTTGGATATGTCATGTGAACGGTGGAGAATGTTTATGAAAATTTAAGAAAATTGTATTTAAAGACAAATTTTAGCAGAAAAATATGTGAACCTGGATGGTTAGTAAGGCCTTCGTTTTCCTAAAAAAATTATATTGTTTTGGAAATATTAAAGTCTAAACTAGAAGAAATAACAATAAAAAAATATTCTCTAATGTGGTTGATTATTAGCGTTTTTAAGGTATCCGACTATGTTAAAGTAACTAGTTATCAACAACACTGGCGAATATTTTTTTTATTGTTTTTTTCTTATAATTCAGACATTTCTCTTTCCAAAACAGTTTATCTTTTCTAGGAAAAGGAAGGCCTGATCTATTCTCCAAAGTCACATATTTTCCAGCTAAAATGTGTTTTTAACTTCAATTTTCCCAAACCTTTAATTTTCATAAAAATACTCTACCGTTTACATGATATCTCCAAAACTAATAGAGGTATTTATTAAAAATAATTCAGACTGTATTTTAAATAATATGAGTAATGAAACGAATCAAGGATTTTATTGTTGGTGTAATACTCTTTCATTTATGGATGTTTTTAGAAAAAATAAGTTGCGAATTTAAGGAAAAAATGCATGTATACGTATATTTTCCCCCGTAACTTCTATATATTTCAAGATTTTTCTGAGATTTTGGTTCATTTCATTCATCTATATATTCTACTACTTGTGTACAAAAGAAAATAGAATGGCTGCATTACACATTTGTGTAGAGTGTGAACCGTTTTGGTTCAATTTGTTTAAAATTTGCGACACATTTTCTTATTTCTCAGCATATATTGCATTTCAAAATAATTTTGTTGTATTTATTGTATTTTGTGTCATAATTGACAATAATCTAAAAACCGTATTTTTAAATTGTTTTTCAAAAATTGAATTTTTCAAAATATTTCCTTTGAACGTAGTCGGATACCTTAAGGGAAAAAAATAACTAACATTTACTAAATAATTTCTCTCAAAACTGTATCAGCATTTATCTTTGTCAGTTGATAAAAATAGATGGCTCCCGATTGCTAGAATGATTGATAAGAATGTGAGTTGATAAAAGGAGGAGTGATTAAGTATTTGGCTACAAGGCACTCGGTTTTTTTTAAAGTATGAATTTCGATTCATCATCATTTAACAGTTACTTTCACAGTCAGAAAATGTGACAGGAGGATTTTGGATGATTTTCGGGGGTGCGATATTCCGCCGTGAAATTATTTCCGTCAAAAGGCTACTCTTTGAGTTGAAAAAGTATTTAAAATAAATGACATCCATCTTGAAGAAATTATAAAGTCATTTAATCAAAAAAAAAAGATATGACACTGGAAGTCCATAAATAAAAATACGGAAGCTATTTCATGATGAAGGATAATTTTAAATTCAAGAGCTTTTTAGCGCAGAACTATTGATAAAATTTGTTTGGAATTATTTAAAAATTATTTAAAACACGCGATTCATAGTTGGAGATTATATTTTAAAATTCTTTTTTTGTTAGAGCAAAGACAGGGACAAATATCCATATAAATAAAAATGAATGTTTGTCTGTAGGTCTGTTATGCACTGCCGTACCGCTCAACCGATTGCGACGAAACTTTGAAGACTTATTTCTTGCCCTTATTTGCTTCTGAAGATGGAAAGATCAAAAATCAAAAATTATTGCCAACTATAAAGCCTTGAATAATAAAGTGTAAAAGATAGATTTCATATTATTGACACTTCTCCTTTATATGTCACTCTATTTCAAAAAACGCCTTCATTGCTGAGAAGAAAATAAATGACCTTCTTCCTTATCATTCTTAAATTATCATCAAATCAAATAAATAATATCATAAAATAATATCATTTAATTATCATCAAATATAAATATCATTATTAAATTATCGAGACTCCTCATTGGTCACACACGTTTTACACATAAACATCTTTTATTTAATCAAAAACCGTTCTGCTTGAATGACCAAGTAATTCGAACGGTTCATCACCTTTTGGTGGAATGTCCCGATTTTAAGCACCATCATTTAAAATATTTTTATGTTTCAGCTATAGACATGCTAATGCTTGTAGGGGAACTTCCCCACAAAAATCTTTTAAAATTTTTAACCCCTTCCTTCTCGCTCCCTTGAAAATGACGGGGTGACATTTCTACCTCTATTTCTCGCGCCCGTGATATTTCCAGGCTGGCCTATTCAAAAGTAAGGCGCCAAAAATATTAAAACAATCTATTTCTCATGCCCAGAGTCAAGTTTATTTCTCAAAATATGCACCACCTGGACTATTTGCAATGTTTTTAAAGAGAGTTCATTTATTTAAACTAGATGTCAGCAGAAAGGAAATTATTGTCTTGATGGTGATGTTGGCCTATGCATTTCACGCTTTAAAATGTATCACACAAGAAAAAATGACTAGCATTGATTTGCATTGTGTGTAAATGCAATAAAATGATATTTGAATGCTCAAAACACATATTTTTTATTTTCTCTCTTTGTTGAAAAGCTAACATTCAGTCATAATAACCCTGAATGCTGGCTTTTCCGATTTGTTTTTTTAATTTCAAGCTCAAAATGAGCTAAAAAATGAAAACTGAATGAAAACATTGTACATACACTCAATTTTGTATTATTTTCTTGAATAAAAAAATAGGCACTTTCATGATCATTTTCTTCAAAATTGTGCGACCGTTAAGGGGTTAAAAGCAATCGGGTTTTACCATCCTATTTAATACTTCATTTTGTTGTCACTTCTTACATCTTGTTTCTAATGTTGAGAGACATTGCAATGTAGTTTTGTCAAGTGGTTTCTACTTTTACATACTTTGATACAAGACGAGTATTTTACATTTTTACCATATGTCTGGCGCAGTGTAGTCAACTATGGCTCTTGCGCCACTAAACCAAATATTCTTAATGAAAGAAGATAACTATTTCAAATTTCAAACTATATTTCCAAAATTATTTCTTCTGCGGCAGCAACGCGCCGGGTACCAGCTAATATTCTATAAATATCTTTTAAAAATTGCAACACACTGATTTTTGCATTTGGCCATTACATTTTCGTGCATAAATGGGAAAAAAACTGTTGTGATTCCAAAACTATTTCGATACTGAGAGCACAAGATGCCAGTCCTCCAATCCGGAAAGAAACATCTAAAATGAGTTAAAATTTAGTGTTTCCTGTGTACATGGCTTTGGGCAATGAAATCTTTGGCAAATAAAAATTATTTGTTACCCACAAAGCATGGAAATAAATCATGTACATTTATCAGTGAATGAAATGCATTAGTTTTGTATGTGTTTGCAAAATAAAGTGGTTTATGATTTCATGTCCCTTTATGAGAAGTGTTGTTAGTATATACCAATATAGAAATGCTGTTATGCTAGAAGAACATGATAAATGGGAAATTTCTAAACCAGAATCGATGAAGCATGACCTATACAGTAAAAGCTCTTTATTCGCGCTTCCTTCATTCGCGTTTTTTCTATTCGCGGATTCAAAAAATGCAACCCAATTCCTATATTCGTGGCTAAACATTTCTAAATTCGCGGATATACATATATAAGTACATATATAATAATAATAAAAGAATTCCAATAGGTGTCCAACCTAATGTCATTTGCAAATGCCATAAAATGGACATAAAATGAAAGCAAAATAGATCGCATTACAACTTTGCCTAAAGTATAATGCTCAATGCAAACATAGCCGAAATCGCGAATGGAATAGGACGAGATGGGTTCGAACAGATAGAATCGAGTGACATTCAGGAAGGGATTGAATCGCAAAACCGTCTTGGAGGAAATGTTCAATTCACAGCCCCCTGAAGAAGAGGCTTCCACAGGCACTGGAAACGTGACATTTCATTTGAAAAATTTTAGTGAAGGTTTGAGATTGGCAAATGATCTATGCGATTTCTTTAGGAACGTCTATGGAACGAAGTCTTATTTTTAAGAAGCCCAATGGCTAATGCGGCTGTTGCGTATCCGTCTGAATGGAAGGAGCTTTTAAAAACTGCCAAGCAAGAGAAAATGACAAAATTCTTCAAACCATTGTCTAGGCCTTAAGATAATTAATCAGTGTTCAAAGCTTCAATTAAATTTTTTATAAATTTTTTTTATGTTGTAACCCAGAAACGTATCTCTTATAATTCCATATAAATCACCCTTCCCTATTCACGGTTTATGTTTTTGCGGCATATTTATGGAACATATACCCCGCGAATAAAGAGCTTTTACAGTAGTCAGCTATTGCTTGAGATCGCCTTCGAATCCTGCACGCAGAACGTCCTCGTTAGTGGCGCGCAAATAATACCTCGGGCACAGAGAAGCATTAGGAGAGTACATATGTCCTTCAGATATCCTGTGCGAGGCATTAGACCATTTAATAAACGGCACACACCCCTTCCACACAAACGCGGAGTATAATTTAATTTGCGCTGCAACTAATAGAATAACACAATGCCGCTACGTGAGGCGCATGTCGGCTTCCACACAGAGAACAAGGGGTTGTTCTGATCGAATTCGGTTAAGATATGGGTTAAGGGATGGACGATCGAGGGTGGAGAAAAAAACTATTCATCCATCTTTCCATGATTTAATTCGCTGTTTTAAACAACCACCTAATTCAATAAAATGAGATGGTTTTTTCTTTTTTTTTATGAGGAGTAACTGAAAAAATGTTCGATTATTCTTAGCTCTTTCGTGTTTTGAATTAAATTATAATTTATTGATGAATATTGATCTTTATTCTTTATTCATTGCCTACGTGATCTCGAGCTTCACTGATTCAAAATCCCCTTAAGGTATTGAACTATGCGGGACTAAAATAAACTAAAAAAAGGAGTCTAAAAACTATTTAAAATTATGGTTTTTAGAAGTGTTGTCAATTACAATTTAAAATCATTTTAATACAGCAAAATTATTTGAAAGTATAATATAATTTGTTAAATAATAAAATGTGTAGTAAATTTTAATTAAATTTAACAAAAACGGTTTACATTCTACACAAAATGGTAATGCAGCAATCCTATTGTTCTTTGCACAAAAGTTCTGCAGTATAGTAATGAATGAAAGGAACTAAAATCTAAGAAAAATGCTGAGATGCAAAGAAGGTATGGGTAAAAATATACATATATATGCATTTTTTCCATCCATTCACCTCTTAATTTTTCTAGTAACACCTATAAATGAAAAATATATTTTACAAACAATAAAACTTCATTTCAATCCCATATTATTTAAAACCCATGCTGAAAATTTTGCATAAACACCGCTATTAATTTTTAAACTATCATGTCAATGGTGGAGAATCTTTATGAATACTGAAGTTTGGACAAGATTGAATTTAAAGACAAAATTTAATAATGAAAAATATTTGAACCTGGACGATAGGTCATGTATTCCTTTTTTCTAGAAAATATAAATTGCTTCAGGAAGAAAAAATTCTGAACTACCAGAAACAATGGTGATAAAGAATTCACCAATGTGGTCGATGAACAGTGTTTTTAAAGTAGTTGGATAGATTAAGATGCACTCCTTCTATTTTTAATATTTACAGTCAGAAACCCTTTCTCTTAAGGTAACCGATTACGTTGGAAGGAAAAATTTTGAAAACTTGGATTTTTCAAAAACTATTTATGGTTTTTAGATGGTCAGTCATAAACACAATAAATACACTGATAGAAAAAAAATCCCAACTCCAAGAAAAAATTATTGTACAGTAATGAAATTTTAGGACATTTTTTTGTCTAGGTAACATATTTAATTGATTAAAGTTTCAAGATCACAGGTAGAGCCATTTCAAATGTGAAATGTTGGTACATTAGTAACCGGTGTAACCGCCAGAAGTTTGAATGCAAGCATGCAAGCGTGCATGCATTGTGTCGTACAGGTGTCGGATATCAGTTTGCGGGATGGAGTTCCATGCCTGCTGCACTTGGGTGGTCAATGCAGGGACGGTTAATGCTGGTTGTGAATGACGCTGGAGTTGCCGTCCAATGATGTCCCATACGTGCTCGATTGGAGAAAGATCTGGTGATCTAGCAGGCCAAGGCAACATGCCAACACTCTGTAGAGCATGTTGGATTACAACAGTGGTATGAGAGCGAGCGTTATCCTGTTGGAAAACACCCCCTTGAATGCTGTTCAGGAATGGCAGCACAACAAGTTCTATCACTAGACTGACGTACAAATTTGCAGTCAGGGTGCGCGGGATAACCACGTGAGTGCTCCTGCTGTCATATGAAATTGCTCCCCAAACCATAACTCCAGGAGTAGGCCCTGTGTGTCTAGGCCGCAGACAGGTCACTAGCAGGCGTTCACCTGGCTTCCTTCAACCCAAGAAACGGCTATCACTGCGACCAAGGCAGAACTGGCTTTCATCAGAAAACACAACAGATCTCCACTCCGTCCTCCAATGAGCTCTATCTTGACACCACTCACGTCGCAAACGGCAGTGTTTTGGAGTCAGTGGAATGCACTGTACAGGGCGTCTGGCTTGGATCTGCCTTTGAAGTAACCGATTTGTAACAGTTCGTTGTGTCACTGTGGTGCCAACTGCAGCTCGAATTTCAGCTGCAAACGCAGCCACAGCCATACGCCGAATACGACGGTCTTCCCTCTCAGTAGTACCACGTGGCCACCCGGAACCTGGTCTTCTTGAGGCAGTACCTTCCCTTGACTACTGTCGCCAATACTCATGCACAGTGGATACATTCCTGCCAAGTTTTTCAGCAATATCACGGAATGAAAACCCACCTTCTCGTAGCCCTACAACACGACCTCGTTCAAACTCAGTGAGCTGTTGATAATGGCTTCTTTGTCTTCTCAGAGGCATCCTTGACTAGCATTAACCCACTACGTCAAATCTCAACTGTAAATAGCGATCACGAACCTTACAGCGCTTATTTAAAGCAAACCTCATTTGCATGTTCATAGTGCCACTACTAGCGTCACACTTACGCGCGTAGCTCGAAATCTGGATCGACATCATCTTTCAGATGTATAAACACGCCTACCAAATTTCGTTTATCTAGCACAGCTCCTTCCTAGTGTTGGAATTTTTTTTCCATCAGAGTACAAAAAAAATTATTTGAAAATGTTATCTATTTTGAGAAATAGGAAAATGTGTGGTAAATTTGAATGAAATTGAACTAAAACGGTCAACACTCTACACAAAATGGTATTGAAACAATATATTTTTTTCTTTGTACAAAAGTCATGGAATATAAAAATGAATGAAAAGAAACAAATTGTGGGAAAAAAGTTGAGATGGGAAGAAGCTATTGGAAAAAATATACATGCATATGCATTTTTTCCCATGAATTCCCAACTTCATTTTTCTAAAAACAACCCTAAATGAAAAATTATTTCACCAAAAATAAAAAATAGGTCCATTTCATTGCTCATATTATTTAAAATTCACACTGAAATTTATATGTAAATACTTTTATTAGCGTTTGAGACATCACTTTAATAGTGGAGCATTATTATGAAAATTCGAGTTATGAGAAGGTTGAATTTAAAAACAAATTTTAACATTTTAATAATGAAAAGTATGTGAGCCTTAATGATAGGCCATGTCTTCCTTTTCCTAGAAAAGATAACAGGTTTTGAGAAGAGATAATTCTGAACTACAAGAAATAATAATAAATTCGTCAATGTGGTCTATAACCAGTGTTTTTAACATAGTCGATACCTCAAGATATATTGCTTTCATTTTTAATATTTCCTGTCAATGTCCCTTTCTCTTAATCTCGTTCAGAATTCATTTCCCAAACAGAAGATTCACCCCAAAACATTTCCTCCGTCTGTCTCGAGGCTCTACAATCGCCAAACGATTTACGACGATAATGCGATTTTTTTTTTCGCACCTCAAGATCACTTTTTCGGAGTTGTTGTCATGTTTATGCTAATTTCTCGATGAAAGTTGACAGGGGGGAGGGGGGAAATGCCCTAACAAGGCAAAAAAGAAGACAAAAGGCGCTTCTTCCTCCTCCCCCCCAAGGGAGGTGGCCGCGTGAAAAAAAACATCCCATGCTTATTAAATTTCCCACAGGCAGCGAAAGGATTTGGAATGGCTTATACTTTAACTGGAGGGAAAAAAAGATGTTTCCAATAAGTGACATCGAACAAAATGGGAGAGACCGATGATTTCACTCCAGTATCTTTGCAAAATCTAAATTTTCAGAAAATCCATTTTCAACCCGAGAATATCGTCTCAGTTTTTAGTTTAATTTAGTTATTTTAACGCCGGCATGTCTTCCCCATGATCTGGGTGTCATTATCTGAAAACTTAATTTGTGTTTTAGGCGCACTTTAGCCATCGGATTGAAACCAAAAATTGCTACAGAACAGAAATCACTATCATGTCATCACATTCGCATTTTGATACATTTAAGTCACCGCGTTTTAGAATTAAGGTGTTTAGTTGCATCTGTAGACGGTTCAACCACTTGGTGGATTTGGCATGAAATTCGACACGTGTCTACTTTTCAGATTTTAAATATTTGCACACAAATTAATCCATCTAATCCTTTCGTTTTGTAGCTAACGTTTTATATTAAGAAAAAAAGACTTCGTCTGAGTGGCTTTGCCTAGAATTTGATAGAAATTTACTAATATACTGCAAAGACTCACTAAGTAAGACTAATATACTGCAAATAGTACCAAATTTTATTTATTTGGTTCAAAGCATTTTGAGTTATCTTTGTTATAGATAGATCGACAAACAGACGTAATGCCAAAAATATTGTTATCAATCTGTGATGCTCCTTCTCAGCGTATCACCAGAAAGACAGATTTACATTCATCTGCATTAAATGCTTTAAGATGCCGATTTAGTGTTTGGCGACAAATTTCGCTACAAAAGGAAAAGTACTCGAAACTTCAAGAATTTTATCGATTCCTCCAGTAGGAACCGAGATACATCTGATTGGTCTATACTATTACTATAAAAGGCCGCCACTTTCACGTTGCCATAGAGTCGTGTTGAATTGTTGTTGGAATCGCCTACAAGTAACAAGAATTCGAGATAATACCGAAGCAAAAACTATATCTAGCTACTACTGAACTGAGTTATGTGTTTTGTTGCCTATTGTAGAAGCAGCAACCTGTGTGTGGAGTAACCAGTCTTGTGGTAGTGATACAGCCAAGCGAGGGATAGTGAGAAGCTTCAACCACCAGGAGAAAACCGTAGTCCCAATCTATCGATGGTTCCTTTTCCTACTGAATTCCCTTTCCCAATTCGTTCCTTAAGAACCAAGATACGCCCAAATGCTCCTGATTTGTCTACAGGATTCTATCAAGACTCTCGGGAACTATAAAAGGCCGGCACTCTCAAGTAGGTTGTAGTTGTTAGGAAAAGTCGCAATGTATGTAAGTAGTTACTTGGCAGCTAAAGTAAGAAAAGGCAGTCTGCAGAGACCGAGGAACCCGTCCGCTGCTGAATTCTGTCTGGTCGCTTTGTGCGCCGTGAACGTTGTTACTACCAGATTTCTACTTGTGGGCTACTGCTGTTGTGTACTTGTCTCGGCTGTACATATTTGTCATCTTTGTACTGCCCTGTCTTCTTGTAAATAAACGTCATCGTTGTTTCCTGCTAATGCTTGCTGATTGTGTCCTCAAACCATGCAACCGCCACAGAAACTAACACGGCGGAGAAATCCTTTACACCTCCTTAGTATGTTTTTCGAAGAGGGTTTGTTTATTTATGTTTGGTGTTTTGGAGCAGTTTGGGCTCTGCCCATACTGCCCAAGCATATAGTTAGCCGTCTCGTCATATAAAAATAGATTAGAAAAGCATAACAACGTAAAGTACTAAATCACTGAATATGTGCATAGCAATGAGTTTATAAAAAGTAATATTTAGCGAGTATACATAAATAACACAATGATTTGGGAACAGTATGTGCATATTGCAGCACATAAAATAATGAGGTTTAAAAGCATTAAATACATATAAAGAAACCGACAGCCTTTAAAAAGTTAAAAAATATCTGAGTGGTGATCCTCACCCGTCAAGTCGATCATGTTTACAGAAGATGAATGAAATGAACTCTGGCGATGAGAAATAAATGATGATCACTCGACCAAAATGTGCCTCACATAATAATCAGGGCGACGTGTTGTCAAATAGGGGCTTTTCAAAGAGGGAGATCTAAGATGTGGAGATTCGTCACAATATTTTTTTCAAGTTGAGGGAGATCAGAGATGTGGAGATTCGTTAGAATATAATTTTCGAATTGAGGTTGATCTAAGATGGAAAGATTCGTCACAACATATTTTTCAAATTAAGGGAGATCTAAGATGTGACGATTCATCAAAATGTCCTATTTGAGTGTTCTTTTGGGGGGAGGGGGAAAATTGCAAAATTGCTTCAACAAATTAAAACTCTCTTTATAATTTGTTGAAGATAACATAAACATCTGTATGATTAGGGCTGAAATTAAATAATCCGTTGGAAATTTTTACCCCTAGAATTTGGAATGAAACTAATCCTTATTTTATTATCAATCAATCTACCGAATGCTCAAAATTTACTTATATTGAATCATTTCTATATACACTAAAGGAATCAAAAAATAGCGCGACTTTTTTCTTCACAGATATTGCATACCAAAGGCTTAAAAACTAGCTTCATCAACCTAATTTTTTTTTCATGTATATGGTTTATCTTATTGAGCCAATTCTAACAAATGAATATGTTTATAGTTTTGCTATTTGGAGGTTAAGCCAAAAGTGGGTGCTTGTTTTCCAGCTTTTTCATTAAACAGGGATTAGTCAAAAATGAAAAACAGCACAAAAAATTTTTTTTGTGTGCTGTTCACACACAAATCAAATTTTTTTTATTTGTGCAAAGGAAAATAATCAGTTGCATACCAATTAATTGTAACAACTAGTTTTCATAGATGCTTTGGCATCCTATGACCTGAAATAATTATTAATTGATGATGATGTCGTGTCCGTGTTTCCACGAAAAAGGGGTGCAGTAGCTTCTGAGGGTAAACACCCCTGAGCAACCAGAGGGCTGAAGTCTAACTTTCAGCTCCTATGAAGGTCACACACACCCATTCGCTTGCACAACCCCTTTTTACAGGGGGGTTCATTCATGCATCTCATATATAGTACACAGAACACCCATGTCCGAACCAAGACTTGAACCCGGGACGTCAAGATCAAGGGAACACACGCTACCCCTATGCCAGGACGCCGGCACAAAATTGTTAATTATTTTAATAAAATTAACTCAAAACAATTTTTAGAACAATCTGAATTAGAATCCCTGCCTGGGATTGCAAGAAACTTACGACAAAGTGAAAAGTTTGAGAAATATTTTTTTAAATTTCAAATTGGATCAATTGAACTCAATTTTTAGTGTCAATACTTTAGATTCAGAAGTGCTCTTAAATGTTTTTGTAAATTTATTATTGACACCTGTTGAATTATCTTATTCATAACTTATATTTTCTTATTTTGTTTTATTCTTGTATTAATCCTTCAAAACTATTATTTTTTTTTCTTTTGTTATGAATTGAATTACTTCTGTAAGCCCCGTGTGTGGTGCACGGGGTTTTTATTTTATAAAAGCTTCAATAAAAAAATGCTTTAAGTGAATCAAATGCTCAAAATCGATTATACTTATTAACTGGATTAGAATCAATAAGTTATTTGCATATCAATATAATTAGATTTTTAAATGCTAGCATGAATTATTAAAATCAGTTTCGAGACTCGATTCCACCGAAGAACCGTCGTGTGAAGGGGCCTCTTGCACGCTAAATCTGTCAGGCCAAACGCCCTCCCACTGGTGTGGCATGGAGAGGGGTGTGTGCCAGTTCAGGTGTCGTCCTCGTCCTCTGACCCAGGTTCAAATTGACGAGGTCCGTCCCAAAATTGCAATAGAGTTGCTTTATAATGGGACGTTAATATAACGAAACTATAAAAAAAACTAAATGAATTAATAAAAAAATAAAAGTTTGGGACACAAATATTTAGTAACCCTTTTATAAATATATAATATAAATATATAAATTTAATATATAAATCTAAATATATAAATTTAAAATCTTTCTAAATGGATTTCTTTAAACGATTGAAAAACATGTCTAGATTAAGATTAGCATGGCAATCTTTGCTATGAGATTGAAATGTCGTTAGTCAAAGCCTCATGCATCAAAATTTATGAACTGTTGATGGGTTCTGTCAACTGGAGAACCATTAGTGACGCTCGACTTAAATGATTGCAAATCATGCACGAAAATTTGAAAACACATTTAATAGAAAGACAGAAGACAAATACGGCTGAATGGAAAGTAGACAATTAATGAGGAAACAAGACATTTATGAAACCAAATCGATGTAAAAAAACCTATTAGGTATCTTTTCTAGATTTTTTTTTCTTAAAATTGACTACTTTCATGGCCGTAAAAATGAACTATTAGAATTTAAACTTTGTAAGAGGCACATTATATCCACTGTTTCATACAGATTATTTTTATATATAAATAAATATATTTGATTCATTTCTTATCGAGTTATGATTGTTTAAATGAAGAAATATAATGGAAAAATATCATTCTTCATAAAAATGAGTTAAAAAAAAATCGGAACTAGAATATTTACAGTAAATACCTGAAGAAAAATACTTATAACACCAGAAATATTCCGAATATTGACTTCATCTTGGTATCGTTTGAAAGCTAAAGGATCACAGAACATTTGGAAGAAATAAAATAAATTCTACAATTTGAAAGATCTTCGAAATTTTAAAAATGTATGTTTTCCTGAAAAATGTATGTTTGTATGCTCACCTTTTGTATATACACCTCATGTGTGAACAAAAATGTATGTACACCTTAAAAATGTATGTTTGTATGTTCACCTTTTGCAAGTACACCTCAAGTGTATACAAAATTGTATGTACACCTTAAAAATGCATGTTTTCCTTTAAAACGTATGTTTGTATGTACACCTCATGTGTGTACAAAAATATATGTACAGCTTAAAAATGTATGTACACCTTAAAAATGTATGTTTGTGAGTTCCCCTTTTGTATGTACACCTCATGTGTGTACAAAAATATATGTACAGCTTAAAAATGTATGTACACCTTAAAAATGTATGTTTGTATGTTCACCTTTTGTATGTACACCTCATGTGTGTACAAAAATATATGTACGCCTTAAAATGTATCTGTTTCCTTAAAATGTATGCTTGTATGTTCACCTTTTGTATGTACACCTCATGTGGGTACAAAAATATGTGTACACCTTAAAAATGTATGTTTTCCTTTAAAAGGTATGTTTGTATGTTAACTTCATGTTTGTACAAAAATGTATGTACATCTTAAAAATGTATGCTTTCAGGCATTGAAACCGTGACAATACATTTTGAAAATATGCAATCTTTCGAAGTGCCTCTTCATGGCAATATGTTTGTTTAAATTATTTAAAGCGCACCGTCTAGACTATAAATAAACAAAGAAGTTTTTTGTTTAACATTTATTTTCTTATATTCTCTCGGTATGAAAAAAATGTTTCCTGTATTTTTATGCACTGTGAGAAAGAAACTGTTGTCAGTTCAATTTCATAAACCATTCTCGCTATTGGAAATAAATTTTTATTTGTTGACACTTTTAAATGAATTTGTAAACACGTGTTATATTCTTTGTGATTTTTATAGAATAAATATGCTTTATATTACTCTTCTCTTTTATCATGCCGAAAGATTTTTAATAATTTATTTATTTATCTTTTTTGTGAACCGAAGGCTTGAAAAACTGCACATTTGCGCGTTCTCAGTTGCAATCCATTATTTTCATATTTTCAGAACTTTGCAATCGGTTATTGATGATGATGATATCGTGTCCGTGTTTCCACGGGAAGGGGGTGCAGTAGCATCTGAGGGTAAAGACCCCTGAGCAACCAGAGGGCAGAAGTCAAACACCTAGCCCATAAGAAGTGGCGCACACATTCGCTTGCACAACCCCCTTTTTACAGGAGGACACATTTACTCGTATCACTGAACTAACTCAGAACAACCAATGATCGAACCTTGACACCCAGATCAGGGGAAGACACTGTAAGGATTCAGCTTCTTCCCGGCCTAACCATGGTGGTTTCTTTTTTTCACACACTCCATAATTGACAATTCCAGACTGGTCTCCTCAATGGCTAAGTTTTATGGTGATGTCATTGCTTACAGATGGACAGGTTTAAACCCCTCCTTCTAAGAACGGACATCTAGCCCTTTAGATAGAGACTAGATAAAGGACCACCCTTGCACTCATCGTGTCTGCGTCACAGATGTGCAGCCTGCTTCGTTTCCGGTACTGAACATTCCTGCGGTCAACTGTAGTCCAGTGAAGTTTTTGGTGAACGACGATTTGGAGAATCGGCAGCCCAAATGCTCCAATGTGGATGAGAGGTGGAGTTGAAAGAAGAGAGAAAAGTCGAGGGTTTTGGAGATAAAAGAGACGAGGACTTTTTTTAGTGAAGAGGTTCAGAAGAGAGATCTGTGAAAGCCTAGCGTTCGAGAGAAGATTCCACCCGAATAATTCGGTGGATTCCTTGAGCTAACCCCAGTACCTGCGCGATACCTAGACGGCAGGTCAGCTGTTCTCGTGAGTGTCTCCGAAATATTTCGAGGAACTATTCTTGTGGTGTTGCACTTAGAACTTTTCATTTAACCTAGATGATAAATAATATATTTTTCTGTAAATTAAAGCTGTAAATAAAGTACTTAATTTAAAACGC
>JAPMOQ010002958.1:343755-359500 GCA_026543055.1 Argiope trifasciata
ACACACACACACACACACACACACACACACACACACACACACACACATATATATATATGTGTATATATATATGAATGTCGTATGAAATGTCGGATTCTCTTTACATGCGGACGTTTGTCTCCCTGTTTTCGTTATACTTTTGTCTTTGGCATAACCTCATTCATAGTCGTATTGTCCATTGCCAGAGACTCATTTCAGCAAAATAGGTTTTCTCGAAGGTCTTCCCTTTTGTTATTTCTTTTGAGTTTATTGCCGATATGAATTCTGCCGACATTCGCGTCATTTTCTTATATGAGTACAAACTTGGTAATAGTGCTGCAAAAGCTGCACGCAACATAAACCAAGCGTTTGGGGAGAATACGGTTAACGATCGGAAAGTGCAGCGTTGGTTCGAAAAATTTCGGACTGGCGATTTTTCACTGCAAAATGAGCCGCGCGGAAGACCCAAAACGTCTGTGAAGAATGATGACCTGAAGGCTCTAGTGGAAGCGGATCCAGCCGTATCCACGAGGGAACTTGCTATCAGGATGAAAGTTGACCATACAACGATATTGAGACACCTTTCTGAGATTGGCAAGGTTAAGAAGATGGACAAGTGGGTACCGCATGCACTGACAGAGCGAAATAAGCTGGAACGAATTGGAATATGAAGTTTTGCAGCATCCACCATACTCACCGGATCTCTCGCCGACCGATTTTCATTTTTTCAAGCATTTAGAGCTGTTTTTAAGGGGCAAACACTATGAAAATGAAGACAGTCTAAAAAACTCGATATCAGAGTTTATTAATTCTAAAGACCAAAATTTTTTTAAGACAGGCATCTACGCTTTAAAATCTCGTTGGGAGAAGTGTATTGAAGCGAATGGAGCATACTTTGATTGAATAAACAGCTTTTGAAGAAAGATATGCAGTTTTATTCAATCACTTAAGAATCCGACATTTCATACGCACCAACCTAATATATATATATATATATATATATATATATATATATATATATATGGGAGGGGTGCGCCTGGGTGCTTGTGTGTGTGTGTGTGTATTGAAGTTTTCTATGTTTCACAAATTAAACAATGTATATTTTTTCTAATTAGATTTAGATTTGGATGTTCACCGCCTATCTTTAGATATAATTTTTTTATTATTTTTATATTATTTTATTTTTTTAGATATAAAGATTATTTTTAGATATAAAAGTATTCACAAGCTCAAACAGATAGGACTTTCAACAAACTCAGGTAGCATAGTTTGTTACATTGTATTGTACAATATTGTGCCCCAATACATGAACTAAAACAATATTCCACGATATTACATAATATTGCAAAGATTGATCAATGCCAAACAATATTGGTGTGCTACTAGGGTTCAGGTAGGACAGTCAGTTGCACTATATTGTGCAATAGTGTGAGATATTAACTGGTATTAAATAATATTCCACAATATCACACAATGTTGGGAATAGCGATCAATGCCATACAATATTACACAATATTTCAGTCTTACTAGGGTTAAGGAAGCACAGTCTGTTGCCCTATGTTGCACAATATTGTGCGATATTATATGATATTATACTATATTCCACAAAATTGTACAATATTGTTAACATTGATCAATCTCATACTAAATTGTACAATATTTATGTACTGCTAGGATTCAGGAAGCACAGTCCGTTGCACTACATAGTACCATATTGCGAATATTGATCAATGTCATACAATATTGTTTAATGTTTGTGAGCTATTAATGTTCAGGTATTGCTGTTAGTTGCGCTACATTGTACAATATTATTATATGATATTAAACAATATTCCACAATATTAGGCAATATTGCGATTATTGATCAATGTCATATAATATTATACCATATTTGTGTGCTACTAGGTTTCAGGTACACTACATTGTACAATAATGTGCGTTATTATATGATATTAAACAATTATTCGAATGTCTTACAATATTTGTGTGTTACTAAGGAAGCACGCAAACCCATCCTCTTTGACAAACCTCCTTTCTTTGCAATGGAACACACAACCTCACGACAAAAGACATCAGCTTCAGAGAAAAGAGAACCAATAAAAAGCCAATTCTCCCGTCGGGATGTCGGACCACCCACCGACCGAAGATTATGCATTGAGCCGAGAAAGAAGGGGAAGGGGGCGTAGCCCGCTTCTTGCATGAAAGAAAACAACAACAAAGAAAACGAATAAAACAGAAAGAAATAAATACTAATAGCAATAAATAAACAAACTGAAAGGGGGAGTGGAGTTCGGAATTGTTTTCGATGCGAATGGAGCGGGGTGAGGGTGTCGATCTAGGGGGGTGCCCCCTTCCAGAATGGAAGCGTATGTTTTCTTGTCATAGACACGTGCCACAGACACAATTCCGTACCCCTAATGACGACCGGGGGGGTTAGGAAGAGAGGAAGAAAAGGCATCTGACCAATCGATTCAGAGCATCCGTTCGCCATCGAAAGCGATGGAAAAAGGCTCGCCAATAAAAGAAAACAACGAACTTAAGCGATTAACGCATGACTCGCCCTCTACCCCATCAATCACGGCCGCCACTCAACTAAATATAAATACCATTTGGACCAGAAAACCATCTTCGAAATGGAACAAAACGTATTTTATATTGACACGTCTGGACGACGAGAGTTGATTACTTTCGGCTGCCTGTTTTTTTTTTCTGTACCAGGTGGATAAAATAATCCCGATATTAAGGTCCAATTTGGGAAAAGGCAGCTCCCTAAAAAATGGACTTCGGAAGCTACTTAGGTAATATAAATCGAAAATGCGAGCAATTATTCGATTCTTGTACTCTGAGGAGGAAACAAAAAAGAATAAATAAAGGAATTGATGAAATTAGAGTTAATGCTTTTTCTTCTTTGCTTGGAAGTTTTAAAGTTTCAATAAAATGTACGCAGACGCTTAAAATTTCAAAAATCGTTTAAAATATCGATTTTTTATTATTGATTCGAAATATTTTTCGATCCTATAGCTTTCAAACGATACCAAGAGGGTGCCAATAGTCGGAATATTACTCGAGTTTCTCTAAACTAAACAAATTCATTTCTTTCGGTTTCTTCACAACTTATTTTATGAAGAATGATATTTTTCTACTACATTGCTTCATTCAAACAATCATAACTCGACAAAAAATTAACCAAGCACAATTTTTCATATACAAAAAATAATCTGCATGAAACGGTAGATGCATCCATCAAAGTTATATTTAAGAAAATAAATTCTTAATTGCTATTTAAAATTTAAAATGGCAGAATAAAATTTCGCCTTTTCTATTCAACGTTAATAAATAAAAGGGTTAAAAAAATCTATATATTTTTATAACTCGTCTAGCTAGTACCCTGCGCGTTACTGCCAGGTACTAGCTAGATAAATTTTGGATAAAATAATTTTGGAATTATAGAAATAAGGATACTTGTTTTCTTATCGGAAATGAATACATTCATTGAAATTGAGTGGCGTATAAAGGAGAAGCGTAAATATTATTCATTCTACTTTTTTAACTTTATAATTCAAAACTTTAGAGCTGGCAATAGTTTTTTTTTCCATTGTCAACAGAAACAAACAAGGGCAAGTAACAGGTGTCCAAAGTAAGAGATATGCAGACAACATTCATTTTCATTTACATAGATTGAGGCAGACAACATGCAGACTCATATGAGGCGTCATTTCCAACTAAACTGGTGTGCAACGGTGTTTTTCTCCCTCATACACGAACTATAGAATGAGAAAGTATTGGTATCATAAAAAACTAAGCACTCAAGATTTGGAGATTTTCGATACATCCATTAGATCGACAAATTCGATTTGGATCGATGTATTGAATTATGCGATATCTCGCAAAATGAAGCGGGGTAAATGAAATTTGTTAAATGGCATTTACGATGAAATTATGAATTAAAAAAAACATCGGATGAAATCTGCCTGTGTAAGATGCAGTTGCCTCTTGATGATCTCACAAACCAATTAACTCAAAGATGCAATGAACAGAAAAGTTGAAAATTTAGTACATTTAGTACTTTACTCTGCCTCTGTCAAGTTACAAAATTATATATTAAAAAAAAAACAATTCTTTCATCAAGGATGGGGCCGCGGTGACCTGGTGATAAGTTCTCGGCTTCGGAACCGGAGGGTTTCAGGTTCGAAACTCGCTTCCACCGAAAACAAATCGTGTGAGGGGGTATCTTGAACAGGATACCTGCTGACTTCTTAGTTTCACACGACCGTGCCTACATCCGAAATAGGAAAAGTTTGGTTCCCTAGCGTTGCCTCTTCCCAAGGATCCGGGAAGAAAATTCTAAGTTTGATTCGTCATCTGGAAGCAAACCAAGATCTGTTTAGATTCCAGGAACATTATTCCCAAGAGTAGCACGCTTCATACACATTTTTATTTTCTGTTATTTTTGTTAGCGTTTACTTGTATTTGTATTTTTGTACGTGTTTTTTTTTTCACGCTCTTTTTCTGTCCTCGTTTCCAGTTTTTTTAAAAATATTTTTATTGACATTTTTCAGCATCTGCATGATCTTTAACTTAATAAGCCAAATGCATCTCCCCTTTGAACTACAAAAAGCTCATTGCTTTCGGCTTTCTTTTATCCAATATTAAAATCCCTTATCAAATTTCAATCTATAATTGTCAGAAGACGAACAAATAGTCACAGGGATGGATAGAACAGGAGCGTCTTTCCATGCCTCTCCCACTTCAGGCTCTTGACACTGTTTAAATAACCAGATGGTTATATTGCAGGGGCATGAAGTGGTGTTGTGTGTCAGGCCAAACGTCCTCCCACCGGTGTGATGTGGAGAAGGGGCTGCCAGTTTAGACCATAGTTTCAAATATTGCGTGGTGATCAAAAAAATATCATTTGCATCGATTTTAAGGTATCCAACTACGTTAAAAATGCTGGTTATCTAACACATTGTGGGCCGCGGTGTCCTGGTGGTAAGGTCTCGGCTTCGGAACTAGGGGGGGGGGGGTTCAGGTTCGAGACTCGATTCCACCGAAGAACCGTCGTTTGAGAGGGTCTCTTGCACGTCAAATCTATCAGGTTAAACGTCCTCCCGCTGATGTGGTGTGGTGTGGAGAGGGGGGTGCCAGTTCAGGTGTCGTCCTCGTGATCTGAGCTTGATTCAAAATTACGAAGTCCGTCCCAAAATAGCCCTCGTGTTGCTTTAAAACGGGACGTTAATATAACTGAACTAAATCTTCATCAAGGATGAACAGAAAAGCCAATTTTTTTTCACTTATTTTAACTTTTAAGCAGCTATTACAAATGTATTTCTGTAAATATGACTTTGATGGAGGCACAAAACACCTACTGTTTCATACAGATTAATTTTATGTATAAATAATTGGCTTTGGTTCATATCTTGTTGAGTTATGATTGTTTGAATGAAGCAACAGAGAGGAAAAATGCCATTCTTCATAAAAAGTGCCCAACAACAACAACAACAAAAAAAAAATTCGAAACAAGAGTTTGTAGTGAAAATATCTCTAGAAATATACCGAATATTGGCAAAATATTCTTATTGTTTGAAATTTTGGATTCAGTTAATTTCTTGTTGCGTCATAAAGCAACATAATCGAAAAATATCTTTTTTCGTAAAATGAGTTTAATAACACCGAAACTAGAGATTTTAGTGAAAATATATCCGCTGATGAAAATATAGTGAAAAATCTTCATAGCTAGTGAAATATTCCGACTACTTACAACCTCTTGGTATCATTTGTAAGCTAAAGGATCAGAAAACATTTTGAAGCGATAACTAAACATTTGATAGTTTGAAAGATTTTTGAAATTTCAAGTGTGTATATGCATCTTCACAGAAAACCCCCGAAGTTATTTTTGATGTAAAATAAGAAAGAAAAACTTTGTTTCCGAGAAAATTCCTCACTAGACAATGGAATGCGTGGGTGCTTTAGCAACATGAAACAGAGAAAATAACGATGAGGAAGTAATAAAACAATATTTTCTACCACCCTTTTTTTTTAAGTTTCTTCCTATGACTGTTTACAAGAAATTTATATTCATTAATAATCAGAATTACATCGAATAGTTTGTGAAATGCTAGCAAAGTTTTGGGGGTAGCTTCGTTGTTGCTGTTGTTGTTTCCAATGGCACTTTACAAGCCCACCGACCAATGGTCTACGATTTAAGCCGAATTTAGCGTCCCTTGTGTTTCAGCCAACTAGGGACTCGATTACGTTTTCGCTACTTTATGCTTCACATTCACTTGCACTGCCCCTTTCTACAGGTGGGCACATTCACAGATAGGACACAGAAGAACAACCATGCCCAAAACGGGACACCCAGATCATAGGATCTCCCTATACCAGGAAGCCGGTGCTAGTAAAGAATGAAGAAACGAAGCTAAAAATCTCATGAAAAGCATCAAATGCTCAAGTATCAAAGGTTGAGCCAAGATCGTTTCACATTAAATACCAGAGATGTGGGGACTAATACAAGTAAATATAGATTCATCTCCCTTATACCGTGACTCAGTTGACCTCCTCGGTTCCCACATTCGATGATTGGTATTTCCGGCTGACATGGATGCCCCTAAATTCCAGTCATTCTGCCAATTAGTTGAATCCAGATAAAGAAACAGACGTACGTTTTAAGCCGAGTTCCAATAATCTGTCCATCCTGCAAGCGAACCACGCGTTTCCCTTGCGATTCTCTTGCGGTTTTCTAACTGTGCCTGGACATTTTACCGACAAATTTTTAGTGGATGGACAGGTTATTGGAAGTCGGTTTTAGACGTTCCAAGGAACGAAATCTTGTATCCAAAGGGAAAGAGTGTCATATCCCCTTCGGATATGACACTGAATGTGCAAATGAAGATTTTCCAGGGCGGTTACTGGGTCACAGGGGCACAAACGTACCAATGTGCAAATGAAGTTTTTCCTGAGCGGCTATTGAATCACAGGGGGGGGGGGGGGGTAATGTACCAATGTGCAAATAAATTTTTTCCTGGGCAGCTAATTCCTTTTTCCTGAGCGTCTCTTTTGTAACAGAGATCCCAAATGCACCATTGCGCAAATGCGAGGAAGAGTTTTGAAGAAAATTTAAATGCGTTTGTCTCAGAAAGGGGTGGAGGGTCGTTCTATGGAAAAAGGAGAAGCTTCATGAGTAAAGTTCTACCCGAGCGAAGTTCGGTGGACTTCTAGAGCTACCCTCTGTAGTAGCCTGATATGCTATCATCTTAGTAGCTGTTCCTTTGAAGTGGTTTCTCCGAAACGATTCGAGGAATTATTCTCTTTCAAAATTTCAATTGTGCTGTAAGTATTACCATTTCATTTAACCTAGATGAGAACGAGTTGTTTTTATTTACTCCAAAGGGTGAAGATAAACAAATTGTTATTCAACACTGCCATCTTTTTGAATGGGTTGAATGAACATCAAAAAAGGGAACTTACAGAGCATAGCATAGATGGCAAAGTATGTGAAGGAGTAACATTAATCGAATTTTGAAAAGAAATAAGTCTAACAAAATTTTTAATCGGAGAAACCGGTAGAGAAGTGCTCTGATTACATCTCATTTCGACAATCTCGAATGCGTGCAATCTTCAGAGGATACAACTTTTCAGCAAATTCGTTTAAAACCTCCAAGAGAAAATTTAATCTTGGAATCGATTCCTTCCTCACTTAAAAGGAATATCAGAATTTTGCGGTACAAGAAAGCTTTAAAAAAGTTTTTCTTCCAATTCCGGGACGAATCACGTTACTAGTAAAAAATAATCCCGTCCTCAAAATCAAAAGTTAATCCCCTGTGGTATTTTGTTGAAATCCAATCAGAACAGGACTTTGCTATATGCATAAAAATCTTATGGAAATAATATTAGATTACCAAAAGTCCTTTTATGTGTGGAACCCTTAAAAAACTAAAACTAGCTTTTTTGAAATCCTATTTAAATGTTTTTTCAAAAAATTTAATTCTGTAAAATATGCATATTTTGTTTCCAAATTTTATGCTAGATCTTTTAAACTTATTGTACGTATCTGAGCAAAATATCCTTATGATATTTCTCTAGCGGATGATTTATTTTCATTATTTCAAGTTTTGATTGAAACTATTGAAAATAAATTAAGTAGTTTCTTTCATTTCAAGCCAACTGATTAATAATAAATTGATGCAGAAAACATGATCATTTTACTATGTAAAAAATGTATTACTTATTAGAACTTATTAAAAGATTGATTACCTTTATCCCCAGATTTTACTGTAAAAGCTTTCTTAAGTTTACATAGCATTTTTGAGATTTTATGTCAGCATTCTTTACAGAATTAAATTTTGTGATTACAGATTCTGACTAAAGAATTTTAAAATTTTTGTACATAAGGGGTGTATAGTAGTAAAATTTCGAAAATAGAAAAAAAAAGATGGTAAAACTTAAATATCTGTTAGTTGATATCATTCTTAATAAAAATTTCCAAATATTATACTTCACACAGAATTAAAGCAAAAAAATGAAGTCTACTGTCCCAAATTTTAAGTTATCATGTTAGAGCACTATTTTTTAATCAAACGCGAGTAAAGTTTCTTTAACACATTACAAAAATTAAATTATTTATTTTCCTGAGAAAAAAAATTACATTCCATGAAAATAATAGCTATAATATCATAGTTCGACGCCAACGCTTTAAAAATGCGTCTGCTGTCAAAGAAGAATGCGTGATGATAAAACAATACTGGTTAAAGCAGGTCAACCTTTTTAAAAACGAATCTGCTTTCAAAGAAGCATGCGTAATAATAATAATGCTGTTCTGATAAAAGCGGGTAAAAAAATACACCCAATTAAAAGATGTTGATGAATATTGCCATTTATTCATTGCCTACGAGATTTCGAGTTTCCATTACTTGTTGAATTCAATTATTCAAAAAACCTTAAGGAAAACAAAATCATGTAACTCAATAATTCAGAATTTTTGAGTGTATGTGTGGATAAAAGTGGAAGCAACAGAACTTCTGTAGGATGTTCGTGTTTGTATGCTCTTGGACAAAAAACAGCCTTGCAAATGATATGTTGCTTGGCGATTTTAATTGTGTTGGTGAGCACTTGCTTTCAGAGTCGCTTCAAGTTTCTTTGTTTTTTAAAAAATATCCTAAAACACTTGCGGTAAGGTCAGAAAAAACCCTTAAGCATGTGACTGCTGCTTGCAAATAAATTCCCCGAGAATATTCACGCACAATGAGCAATATATAATTTTAATGATTGAATGCAAGGCAAAGAGAAAGAATGCATTAGATATTGGTTTCCAATTCTGAAAGAAGAACATCTCATCTTGCCATTACCCTTCTCAAAACTACGTCCTACTCTTCAAAAGTCAATTGAGAAATTGACTAGGCTATCAGAGGTTTGTTTCCAATGCCTCTACCAGGGTATCGGAGTTTTACCCCAAATATCTCAGGTCTATCCCTAAAACTAGGGTATCAGAGGTTTATCACTCTGATATCCTAGTATTAAGGATAAATACTAGGGTATCAAAGATTTGTTTCCAATGCCTCTACTAGGGTATCAGAAGTTTGTTTCCAATGCCTCTACTAAGGTGTCAGAGTTTTACCCCAAAAATCTGAGGTTTATCCCTAAAACTAGGGTATACTAGGGTATCAATTTACCCTTCTGATATCCTAGTATTAAAGATAAATACAAGGGTATCAGAGGTTTGTTTCCAATGCCTATACTAGGGTATCAGAGTTTTAACCCAAAAATCTGAGGTTTACTCCTAAAACTAAGGTATACTAGGGTATCAGAGGTTTACCCCTTTGATATTCTAGTATTAAGGATAAGTACTAGGGTATCAGAGGTTTTTTCCAGTTTCGAAAGAAAACCCTCTCATCTTACCAATTCCCCCTTCTCACAACCACATCCTACTCTTCGAAAAACAATTGAGAAATTGACTATGTTATCAGAGGTTCATTTCCAATGCCTCTACTAGGGTATCAGAGTTTTGCTCCAAAAATCAGAGGTTTACCTCTAAAACTAGGGTATACTAGGGTATCAAAGGTTTACATCTCAGATATCCTAGTATTAATGATAAATACTAGGGTATCAGAGGTTTGTTTCCAGTTTCGAAAGAAGATCCTCTCATCTTTCCATTCCTCCCTTCCACCCTTCGAAAGTCAATTGAGAAATAATTTATTGCCAAGTATCATCGAGTTTTAAACGCGGAGCCTCAGTTAAAGCGGAAAGATTAATTACCCGTGGACCGATATATAAATAACCGAAGACGGTCACTTCGACCGCTAACGTCCCCTCATAAATTCAGGCAGCGGACTTTTAAATATAAATCACTCTTTTCGCTCCCCATTTCCCACTCTATTCTATAGATACTCAGGGCAACATATTAAGAGTTTATGTAAGGTATGAGAGAAAAAATGCTGCTTATTAATATGGAGGGAAAAAATGGCGATGCAAAAAAATTGAACTCAAAAGGAAAATAATAATAATAAGGGAGTTGAGTGAGTTAGAAAATGTTGGCAATCAATCACCCATTTGGAAGAGAAGAAGGGAGAGGTTGGTTGAGCGGATTTGAATGGCACGAGTGTTTAGACCCTCGCTCGGAGGAAGAGACCGGGGCCATCTGTTACGAAAAGAGACAGCTCTCTGGGCTCCATCAAAAAGCAATAGGCGGCAAAATGCGATTTGAGTCTCTGAGCCCCTAATGCGAGTCTGGAGATGGAATTGGATGTGTGTTTGTTTTCTGAGACGTCAACTCACTCAGAGGTCTCAGCATGGAATGTCCCCGTTGGAGAATTAGGAATTTTAATGAGCTTTTTTTGTGGGTGGGGAAGGGAAGGAATCTCCCACATTGGATTTGATATGTGCTTTGCAATGAAAATTATTTGGGAAAGCGTTTGTCGGGAGATGAAATTTGTAACTGCGTGGAACTGCTGCACTAAATTGCAAAGAAATTCCGATTGTTCTGAATCATATGGCATGCCAGAATGGCGTCATGAAATCAGTTCAGTCTGAAATAGATATGGCAAGATGAAATGGAAGGTATTCAACTAGGTTCAAAGGAAAATGTTTGAAAAATTCTATTTAAAAAAATTAACTATGTTTTTTTAGATGTATTGTCAGTTATAAACACTTCAAATACAAAAACAAATTTGGAAAAATAGTATATATTGAGAAACAGGAAAATGTGCAGTTAATTTTGATGTAATTTAACCAAAACGGTTTACATTCTATACAAAATGGTGATGCAAGCAATAATATTTTTCTTTGTACACAAACTATAGATTATAATGATGAATGGAATGAACCATAATCTAAGAAAAGTATTGAGATGCAATGAAGTGACGGGTAACAATATACGTATAAAGACATTTTTTCCACAAATTTACAAGGGCGTCAGGAAGTTAGTTTAGTTTGAAACAGACAAGGCAAGCTGAACTTACAGGTATCTAAATAGTTTCGAAGGAAAATGTTTGAAAAATTAGATTAAAAAAAACTATTTATGGTTTTTTTAGATGTATTGTCAATTATAACACTTACATACAACACTTTAAATACAACAACAAAAACACTTTAAATACAACAACAAAATTATTTGGAAATATAATATATTTTAAGAAATAGGAAAATTTACAATAAATTGTAGTGAAATTCAACGAAAATGGTTAACACTCTACACTAAATCGTAATGCAGCAATCGTATTTTCCTTCGTACACAGGTTATAGAACGTAATGAACCGAAATCCAAGAAAAATTTTGAAATGCAAAGAAGTTATTGGTAAAAATATACATGTATATGCATTTTTTCCAAACCTTCAAAATCTAAATAGAGGAGTTTAAAGTGTTCCACACACACATATACAAAATATTCTATAAACTCTCTTCATTTCAGTGACATACCATATAATTCACAATGTATGCTTTCTTGGCGAACTTTAAGGCATAAAATGAGCCCCTTGATTTTTAACTTTTCGTTATTCTCAATATCTTATAGAAGGTATGTCAGATCTTTTGGCAAGCGTTTTGAAGATTGACGAAATTTTTCGGTTTTAAGGACGAAACCCTACCGTAACTTAAATCTAGCAAAGATTCCACCATAAGTTTGCTTTGGAATCCTCTAAAACAAACAATTAAGATCTGTGTATTTAAGAATAGCTATTGTTTTATGTTTTTCACCGAATGTTTTGAATGTAGCAAGACCATCTTAATTCAAACTACTCTCTGCAGTTTTTTTAAACTGCTTTATTTTTTCGTTTTCAAAAATGTATGAATGCCAGCAGCTGTAAATTGATGTTTGGCGTTGCTAGACTAACAACGCAATGACAGACAACAATACAATTTTTATTTTACGACGTACCGGAGTCCTCAAGGAACCAAGGCAGATTTCAGGTCATCTAGAGTAACAGCTCTATTGCAAGCTTATAGTTTCATATTTTGAAAAAGAATTAATAATTTCTGACAATAAACAGTTAAAATACAATTAACAGTTAATTATTGTTACAAACTTGCAATTTTGTTTCGCAGCCCAAATAGTGTTGTCATAAGAAATACTCATTTACAGTCATCGGTTTTGGAAACTGCCGGATACCACCTCATTGATTCCCAGAGCTTGGCGACAAAAGGATTACTACTCAAAATTTTGAGTAGTAATCGTATATCCAATAATATCCAATTTCTGATAAAACTTCACTTTATCAGAAATTGCATATTTTCAATTTTAGTGTGGAGTTATCACTCTAAAAGTTATTTTTCTAGTCATGGTATATTAAAATAATTTTAGAGTTGTGATTGACTTAAGAAAAGTGATTCATTTAAATTATTGGATAAATTTAATTTGTGTAATTAATTAATTTGCTTAATTAATAATTAAGTAATAAATTAAATCTTTTTGTGTGAGATAAGGAACTGAAGAATCTAAGATTTCTTCCTATTGAAAAATATGCCAATCTACATAATTTCATCCCAAGATTAATAAATTTTTTTGAAGCATACTTCACATGGCCCTTGGAAGGGTTGATATTGTTACATTATAAAAACGATAGTCATCTATATTGGACGGCGCCCGGGTGTCGCATTAGAGATCCTAGAGATTGGCGACAATCTTGGCGATAAAATTGATAATACTTGAAACTTCGAAAATTTTCCCGCTCCGTCCTCTAGAACCGAGATACGCCGAAATGATAATGATTGGTCTAGAAGCTTCTAGCCCCACCTCTGAAGAACTATAAAATGCCGGCATTGTCAAACTGGAGTAGTCGTTAATTCAGTCGTAGTGAATTGAATTGAAGTAGTGAGTCGGCAGCTAAAGCCAGAGAAGACTGAAGAGTGTTTCAGCCTTCTGGAGAAACCGTAGAGCGAAGCTCCGAGGATCCCCTCTCTTTCTGAATCCTGTGGGGCCACTTTGTGTGCTGAGAACGTTGTCACTGCAGGATTCCTATGTGTGAGCTACTACTGTGTGCTGTCCTGTATTCATCTTGCTGTAAATATGTGTCGTATTTGTGCTGTCCTGTCTTCGTGTAAATAAATGTAGTCGTTGTTTCTCTATTAAAGGACCGTTCATTGTTTATACACCATACACCCATTTCACAAAATGAATCCTTTCTGGTTAAATTCCGTTGCTTTATGCATAATTATCGTTGATTATTCATAATTATTAGTGATTATCAACTATCATTAATAAGTTTAAGGGCAATTGCAGCATATTCATATGTGATGGTCATACGTTGAATATTTATCCGAAGGTTGTGTGTTCAAATCAGGTCTGGGTCACCAATGTGACGGGTTGTATTGTGGAGCCGCGCCAATGTGGTGAATGAATCCGCCAAGGATCGAACTTGTGAACTTATGATTTGCTGCCGCATAACATATTCCCTGTACAAAAATGATCACCAATGTTTAATGTCTGTTACTGACTTATTACGATGTCAGCATAATTATACATAACCAATGGATTAATCAAACTCATCATAAAATGTAATGTTTCTTGGGAAAAAAATTATATTCCAAAATCTATTTTCTTAAAATTTCTACTTCATTCGAAAAGAACGGCAATAATAAAAAGACTGCTTAGTGAAAGAAATTGTTTCAGGTAGGTACTTAGTTCAAAATATTTCAGGAAATTATGCGGTTAATCGTACTTTTGAAAAGATACCTCAAAATGAAATACTACGTGAAAAGGCAATTAATTATACGGCGGAGAAATTTTTAAATAACTAATAGTTGGTATCTGAAGTACTTAACTTAAACAATTAAATTCAAACCGGGAAGAACTATTAGGGCTAAGTTTTACTCAAGAAATTTTTGGCAAAGTGGAAGAAAATGAATTTTATTTAGTTAGGTGGTTTGTAGGATGCTGGAAGTAATGATAGTTTATGAAGTTAACCAACACGCGCGTGATGGTAAATCCGTATTTAAAACGTGAATAGCAAACAAAAATAAGCGCCCTTAAACTCTTCAAGTGAAATTATATAGTTAGAATGAAAGTTATAAAACTACTAGCTATTCCCCGCGACTCAGTTCGCATGGAAATTTTGATGTATATGTACGAAAATCTATCAAATAATGACAAATCAAAAAATGAAACCTAACCTATAAACGATACATTTAAAAACATAAGCATATACGAAAAATATATATCATAAATACAATTTTATAATAAACACACACTACTAACGTAAAAAAATATTTACATTGCATACCCGAAGTAAAACAAAGCAGCCAGTCAAGTCCGTATTTCTTTAAAATCAGATCAAATTCATTTTATTTTTTGATCGAGATAGAAATACCTGCAACAGTATTCTAGACACCATTTTTAAACTTTTCATTTAAGTGTAAACACACTTGTCATCACGCGCAAACACAGTTGATGTCACAACAAACGCGTGCGAACTTTCAACGCCAGTTGGCGTAACGCACGCATCTGACTTTCCTACTCCAGTTGGGGTAACGCAATGCAAATTAGAGTTTTTTTAATTTCCTTTATTCTGTTTTATCTTAATTTCAAAATACTTCAGAATGAATCCGAAAGATCAACTCATTAACAACATTTGATTTTAAATAAGTCAAACACAACGAAAATAAACAGAATCGTTTGAATTAATCGATCAAAATTCTTCTAACCCTAACGTCATTTCTGTTGGGGGGAAAATCTGGAGCCTTACTTACCTTTGGCGAGATTTGGCCTCAGATTTTTGACGGGGAAGCTAGTTTTTAATGAATAAGAAACGAACCCCTCCATGAACCTGGATAAGAAGTAGCCTATGTTCTATTCCTGACTTTAATTTATATTTATGCTAAATTTCATCCAATTCCGTTCAGTTGTTCTGACGTGATGGAGAAACAAACATCCATCCGAACATCTAAACTTTCACATTTATATGTTAGTATAGATTGGCAGTCTAGTTTTTTTTTTTTTTTTTTTTTTTTGCGCAAAAGCGATGCTTGGCTCTGCTGCGCCAAGCTAACGATAAAGAAATAAGGTTGACCAAAAAACCACACAAAATAAAAAAACTTGAAAGCCGAAGGTATCAACGCAAAAATGGAAGAGATTAAGGTACAATTATTTTAAAAAATTAAGTAAAGCTCTGTTGTGATAAAAGCATTACAAAGAAACTTTGCAAAAGGTGAAACATGAACAAAAGTAAAAATATTGGCAATGTAACAATTTGCTAAAGGATTGTGACTACTAGGATTTATATAAAAACCGACTTTTTGAAATGCCTTTTTCGATTTCAATATTTTCAAAATTTTGGTTATA
>JAPMOQ010002969.1:0-12228 GCA_026543055.1 Argiope trifasciata
TTTTTTTTTTTGTTTTCCTTCTTAAGAACTTCACTTTTAAGTAGCCTTTGAGCACTTTTGAAGTTATAATTTCGGCTGATTTTGATTGGCTGTTTGGTCTCAGCTATTGTATAGCCCTGAAGAGGGCTTGGTATTTGTGAATATGGTTTACTATGGAGTGAATGTTGCTGCTTGAAAGGGTATTCAATGCAACTCTCTTGTACCATTCTTCCTCAAGACGTGGTTCTGGATATCTCATGTGACATGAGATTCCTCATTTACAGAGACAAATGCTGCAAAATGTTAAACTAAAATCTTCTACATGTTTTGGTGATTGTTTTATCCAATTATAGTTGATACAACGTTTGTCAGTTCGGATAGGTAAATTGATGATGAAGGAATGAATTGCAGTTAATTCTATTGAAATGGCGAAATTTTTTTGTTCCGGTATATTAATTCAAAAAAATGTGACCTAAAAATCTTTATCTGATTCCTGCGAATTTTCAATGTCTGTTTTAACTAGAATGTTAACCGATATTGCAAAACCATATGTATTCTCTGTTTCGTAATAGCGAATAATCGTATCTTGATATTGGAAGCTGATAGTTCAAAATCTCGCCACTCAGTAACACAATAATTCTTGCATCCAAAGCTGGAAAATGTTCATACCATGCTGTGATGTCGCCATAATTATTGTCAAAGACTTAATGCACACATAGACTTTTAATACGAAGCAAGTAGAATTGCAATGGAGTTAGGCCTCGATCAAATGGTCCTCTTTTTCACATTTAGGAACCAATTGAAAGTACAAATTTAGAAATTGTCTTGTCTTATCTTATTTAGAAATGGTCTCAATCTTGTTTTATTTTGTAAAGGTTCACTTATAAATTGGAGTAAAATGATGAAATTTGACATAACTAAATTTTTAAGGAATAGTTATATAGATTTATAATATGCAGAATATTCATAATTTATTCACTGGATTTCAAAATTAAATTGAAGCATAATTTGAAACACAGTGAGGATTATAATAATAAGTTCACAAACAATGAAAATATATATCTTATGTATATTACAAAATATTTTTGAGCCATGCGATCGTATTTTTTTCTTCACGTTTTATGATCCAGTTTATATGGGAATATAATGTATATTAATTAAATTTCAGAGATAAATTTAAATTTAATTTTCTTTAAATTTAAAATCTTATCAAATATTCTTACAATTTAAATCTTAAAGTGATTAAGATTTAAATTAAAGTGTTTTAATATTTAATGACATGGAAAATAAGTAATAAGATGAGTAAATTAAAGACAGAAAATATACCTGCTACAAAATTAATGGATTTCTTACAAAGATTGGATAGAATATGAAAGGAGAACCATAATCAAGCAGTTGTGGCTGTTGATTACGTGAAAAAAAAATTGTCAAAATGCTAGACAATACATCTTCCCACCTAGTAAAATATTCATCGACGTTTCTTTTAATGCATCAGAAAGAGATTATCATGGACGAATGGGCATATTATGTAGCATTGAGCTTGATGGACACCGCCCAAACCAATTACTCAATACACAATGTATTGAGACTCCCCTACCAGGCTTAGTGTTTTTTCGTTTAATTTTTTTTTTCGTAACTTGGGTTATTTTTTTCCTTGAAAAAGAAGAGCGCGGAGAAACAGTATTGCTATTGTCTAAAAATTATGAAATTTCAGTCAGAAGTTTTGATTATATCCTTCGGTTTATACTCTTCCGAGTTCAGTTTTGAATTTTATACCCATATTTATCTATCTATATACAGTTGTAAGTGTGTAAAGAGATAGCTGTCTGTCGGTCTATACTTTCAAAAACATGTAAAAACGATTACTCAAAAAAAAGAAAAAAAGAAAAGAAAACCACTTCTAATATACATTGATTTTGGTCTGGCATTTTGTGACAAAATTATCTCTGACAAAAGTGATTATCTAATTGCGAATGCATTTTTCAGAAATATCGCATATTAGGATTATATTATTGAAAATCAAGTATTGGTAAATTCATTCTGTTGGTAAATTGACAGAAAGTTAGAGGAAGGACTCTGGAAGGGGAACAGTTTTAAAATTTGATTCTTATCATGCCAAGGAATAATCGCCAAAAAAACTGCCAAATATCACATGACACATTCTGTAGAAATACTGAATTCACGCCAAAAATTAGCATTTCGTAAGTGTACCCAAATGGCTTTCTTTAATATAACACCATTATTAGAAGGTATGCAATAAAGTTTTGGGAAGACTACTCTAGAAATTTTAAAAGCGTCATTATTACTTGTAAACTGAATTGATTATAATTTATTAATTGATATTCTATTTCAGTTACAGGACATGTTTTGTTTCTTACTTATATAATTTTTATTAATTTAATTGCATTCGAAAATCAGTAAAACTACATATGCATTTTCAGTTATTGTTTATATTATTGCATTTATATAGAAGCCTTTTTCATTTTAAAATTAATTTAAAGTAATTTCTCTCGCCAAATAAATAACATGCCCCATTAAATAAAACTCTCGTTTCTTTTTAACTAATGTAATATCAATAAAGATGATAAATATTAATATTTATTAAAATGAAAATTGATAGAACAAAATTTACGACAAAAACTTTTGACATGTGTTACTAGCTATGCATTTAAATCAACGAAAAGTATTTTTTTAAACTTAACAGAAGTTGATGTTTTATGTATGACAAAATTATGCTAAAGATTCCCACACAAAAAAAGAACAAACGCGTTTATTTTCATACGCATTTATAATAACATCGCTGATGACAAATAAAAAGAATGCGAGTGCTGAAAAGTTTGTAAACGGAAATTATGCAAATTGAATCAGTAATAATCCATCTTTCAAAGGTAAAAATATTACTGAATTACTTAAAGCATTAAAAAAGTAAAAAGAATGGTAAACATCCGATAGTAATAAATCACAACGATTTAAACAAATAAATAAAAAACTGAAACCCATTCATTTGAATAAGGAAGAATGCAATGCAAACGAATACGATTTAAAACGCTATTCTAGAATGAAATCATAAGGAATAATTTACGTTTAATGCTTCATTGGAAAAATGCATTCATTATACATTTGCCTTTAATCGCTGTTTTATTGCTTCATGCTTATTTAATGTTATTATTTTATTTGTGCGAAGAGTGCTTCATGGGCAGCCATGAAGCAGAATTTAGCTCATTAATTTCCCATTGAATTCTTAATCTAATCATTTCCCTCCTAATGATTTTATTTTATGTGCATTTAATTATTTAAGTGATGGAATTTAAATGCTTAGTTTTTATTTTCATTATTAGATTGTTGAGCTTTCTTCAAATACTAATTCCCTCTTTCGTGAGAATGTCTCCTTCTATTAATTGCATTTTCATGGTAATTGTTTTCATTGAACTAAGGATTAAATTAAACGGTTTAACCTTTCAAAAACATGTGCAAATGAAGGATTAGATATAAGGATAGTGCAAACATCAAAAATCAGCATGTAAAATTGCATGTAAATTTATTCAGTTCAAAACATGCGGATTTAAATTATTAAGTAAAATGGTAAATCAGAATTCTATCAAAGAAATAATTTTTATGGGCGCTTAAATTCAACTATGTGAATATTAAAAATCTGCATTTAAAATTATCAAATAAGTAGCTTTTTAACATTAAGATAAAACTATATGTTTTTGAATAATGCATTATATTAAAGATATTATGATTAAGGGGCCTCTTGTTTGCTTTCGATGTTGTCTAATATTCTTTCAATGCTGCAAGGTTAATCTTTCCCCGTTAAGAACATACATTTTTCGACTGGTCTCTTTCAAATCAAAACTCAAAGCCTTTAATGAGAGCATTGTTTTCTTATACCTCCAATTTCTAAAAATTGATTCAAATTTTCACTTTTTCAGCCAAATTGGCAGCTTTACTATTAGATTTTCTTTTCATTTTCTCAGATTCTCTCTCGGTCTTTCGTTACATTTTTTTCTTTCATCTAATATCCGTTGATGTTCCTTTACTATTCCAAAAAAATGCGGTGTTAGCACGCATAATTCTTAAGTATTCAGACTATTGCTTGTTAAAGGAAGGAAACTTTCTGTTGCAAAAAGATAAACAAACCGGAAGACTATTTATAATTATCGCCAAAATAGTCTGAAATTAGAATTAATAATTGTGTCTGAAATTAGAATTAATAAATAATATTGTTTTAAACTAAATGCTGATAACTTGAAGCTAATTTAAGCTTTTATTTTCCGTATCTGGTACCCTTTTAGCTTTAAATTCAATATAAATATTTACTACTATGTGTAATGCAATTTTAAAAAATGTGGTAACCTTTGTTTGAAATTCAACATATAACGAACAAAAAAGCAGCATAAGTAGTTAAGATCAAAATGAGAATTAATTTTCTTGTACATGCAGAAAAACACGAGACACAATTGCAAGTATTAAAGTCACATTACATCTATAATAATGATTTTCATTGAAAATTTCAAACATTGCTGAGAATACAAACTTCAAGTATCATGGATTAGGTAACTCACTATCTACGAATCATAAAACGAATAAATTGCAATGTTCCTATAATTCTTTTATATGTACAGTAATTGAAATTAATAGAAATTATTATGGAATTCATAATTTAAAAATAATGGAAAGTTTAAGTAACAACTGCTAATTATAAACTATTGAAAATATAACGAAAAATACAATCTAAACAAAAAAAAAGAAACTAATACCAATAACAAGCGTATTTGAAATTTATGTGATTAACCTTATATATTTTTAATTATTGCACCTGCTTTAATTATTATATCCCCTTTTTTGCTGCGTTGTCTTGAACCTGAATATCACCTTTAATCCCTCTCTACCCGTGTGTCTGTAGCTCGATAAAAGTAGTTGACTGTAGTTTTTTTTAAACTGTTTATTGTGAAACTCAACAAATATGCTAATTAATTTAATAAGCATTAAAATATTGTAACTTTACATCACAACCTCACTTAATGTGAGGAAATGTAAACACTAAAATAAATCAGAGTATTTCGTCTCCTGCTTAGTAGAGGAGCAATTATCTCTGGGTCCAGCTCACAGAGAACTGGGTCAGAACTGAGGGGGGGGGGTTCTTCTTTCTCCACCCCTGGGAGAATTGGCGCTGCAAGTGAGCGTAAACACAGTGCTTATCCGCATATACTAGTGTGGTGATATCTTAATAAGCAAGATAACATCTACGGGTATGAGCAATTGCTTTTGTCCTGAGGTTATGTTACTAGGTTTTAGACCCAAAGGTCCCGGGTTCTATTCCGAGCACATTTCACCTCCCACACTAGCAACAGTAAGGATTTACTAGAATATAATCAATATCTGTCTTTCACCATTATTTCTATTTTCTTTTCATATTTCTTTTAAATTAATGTATGTATGGACATTCACAGGAAACCCTTTATCTTTCATGATAACATATCGAGTATTTGCCTGATTTATAATATATTCTATATATTCCAAGCACACTATAATATCCATCGTTTATTGAAAAGAAAAACGATGTATCCATAGACCATTTCGACTGCCTACTATATTTCCTAAGAACAACTAATTAATGGAGTTAACATAGTAAAAAGATACAACCTAACTTCCTTTCGCCAACATTTACTTTCCAATCGAACGCGGTAACTAACACATCCTGATCTGCAGAAAAGGCCAAATTGACCAAACAGTTCATCCGACAGCTAATCGATGCGATTACATCTCAGTCTCCACGGTATTATCAAACGGCAATAAATGCTTTTAGACGCGATCACCCATAACACTTAAGCCCTCTTAATCTGCCAATAAACCTATACGAAACTCCTCCCGCAGCAAATCGTCTGCAGCACGGCCCTCTGCCACCCCTGCAGCATCCCTTGCGTCAAAATTCCCAATATTCCCGGGCCCCAGATGCTAATGGCCCGTAATTCCCAACCGCCTCTCCTCTGCAGAAAGTTGAAAGACTGACTCAGTGCAAACAAAAGGCAAAAGGATGGAAATTTCTGGGGTCTTTTAGTCACCGGGGGTGGTCGCTGGCTCTCTGTGTGCGCTTTTCGCGAGTTTCGTTTGGCACGTTGGGTCAATATTGTATGCTTAAAAAAGACGGCTGACAGAATGGATTAACGTTTTGATTGATTTGCAAAGACATATTTTTTTCTTCGTTTATTTGAAGATTAAATAAAAGACTTTCTTTTCATACTTTCAGGGATGGAAAAATGTTCATATATTAAAATGTATATGCATAATACTGTTGTAGTTATCGCAATTTCGATCAGTAAATAAAATATGTATAAGGGCGTTTTGAAAAGATTGCATTAGAAAAATTGATAGTTTCAGCAGTTATAACTAGATACTTCTTCAATGCATGTAAAAAAAAATTCTTTTAACAGCAAATATTCTATCAAATGATATTAACAATTTTTAATCAATTGTTTTTTTAAGTTCTCCTTAGATATTGTCTCAATTCCTATTTATTTTAGGATTGCAGCAATATGTTTTTTTTTTTGTCGAATAGCAAGAAAAACATTTTTAGTAGTCCTGCATTATTTGCATTCTTTTTTTGATTTTGAGAGCCAATAATATCAAATCGTATTATAGAAATTTTAACACATCTAATAAAATTTATAATATCAAGCAACTGTTTATAATATTTTTAACTATCAATTAAAATGAATCGCAATTGATTTATTGTATACATTCCAAATTCGAAGATTAAATAAAAGACTTTTTCTCATACTCTCAGGGATGGAAAATTTTTCATATTGTAAGCATAACGGTTCTTAATTTGGAATGAATTCAATAAATCAATCGCAACTCATTTAAATTGATAGTTAAAAATATTACAAACAGTTCCTTGATATTATAAATTTTATTAGATTTGTTAAAATTTCTATAATACGATTTGATATTATTGGCTCTCGAAATCAAAAAAAAAGAATGCAAATAAAACAAGACTACTGAAAAAATTTTCTTGCTATTCGACAAAAAAAACATATTGCTGAGATTCCAAAATAAATAGGAAATAAGACAATATCTAAAGACAACTTTAAAAAACAATTGATTAAAAATTGTTACTAACATTTAATAAAAAAAATTAGCTGTTAAAATGATATCTTAACATGCATTGAAGAAGTATCTTGTTATAACTGCTGAAACCCTTAATTTTTCTAATGCAATCTTCTCAAAAAGCCTTTATATACATTTTATTTATTGATCGAAATCGCGATAACTATAACAGTATTATATACATACATTTTAAATTTTTAATTTAAATGAAAACACAGTTGTCAACAATCACGCGCGAACTTGCAATGCCAGTTGGGATAACGCAATGCATATTAAAAAATTTTATTTATTCTGTTTTCTTTTAATTTTAAAGTACTTCAGAATGAATCCAAAATATCGATTCATTTACAATATTTGATTTTAAATACATCAAGCATTAAAAAAATAAACAGAATCATTTGAAATCATTGGTCGAAATTCTGCTAACCCTAACCTGATTTCTGGTGGGGAAAAAATCCGGGAGCCTTACTAATATTTGGCAGGATTTTGCCTCAGCTTTTTGTCGTGAAAGTGAGTTTATCATCAATAAAAAGTTAACCACTCAGTTAACTGGAATAAAAAGTAGCCTGTGTTCTATTCCTGACTATAATCTATCTTTGTGCTAAATTCCATCTAATTCCGTCCAACCATTCTGGATATATAGACAGGTAGATAAAAATTATTGAATTTTCTATTCTTTACAAAGATGTTACTATAAAAATTTCCAGAAGTCCATTTGCGTTTCTTATTGAATGAATTTTTATAATCATGATACATTGTTAACTCTTAGGATTAAATTTTATACTTCACCCAGCATGCCATCATTGAGCCATTTTAGCGGAATAAATTTTATCTATTTTAAAGTCAATTAACAAGTAGATAAAAATATAAAAATCCTGTTACATACTTTTTTGATATTATTGGCTCTAGTTATGTAAAATAAAATGCATCTAAAAAATAAATGGAGATTTTTTTTACTTCATTTTATTTTGAAATAAACTAAATTTCACGTTATTTCTATTTTATAATAATTAATTATCAAATATTGTTTAACGCTTATGCCATCTTATTACGCCATTTTATAAATAAAACTATCCATCCTTAAACAAATGTTTATGCATTACAGTATTAAAATATTTGTTAAGGAAGCACAAAAATATTTTATATGTATTTAATGTATTTTGTGAACATTTATTTTACATACCATAAACATTATTGGTTGAAACTAAATTTTTCTTTCGACATTTTATACAAAATGATAGATGACATTTTATACAAAAAATCGACCTATAATTTATTATTCAATTCTTTTTTATTCATTTTCCTAAACTCTTTTTTAAAGAATAATTCGATGTTGTCCTTTCTGCATTATATTAGCATTTTCGCTTTACAAGCAATTGCTAAAATTTGAGTTCATTTTTTTATCAAGAGGATAATGCATAATATCATTTTCATATACAATTTTGTGGCTTTTGTGTGATTAAATAAATTATGAAACGTAATACACTAATCAAACTAAATTGTATTTGCAATTCTAGAATTATAAATTTTAAATATCGCTGAATAAACAAAGGAATATATACCAAAAAATATTTTTTAGTTTATTTCTCTGACGACTTAATTGAGTTTAAAAGCCATGTATTAATACATAGTCCAATAAATGAATGCAAGCATAAACAATGACAATGTTTCACTCAAATGTAAGCAATGTTAGGATTTCTTTTAATAATAAATTAAAAATAATTCATCACGACAGGAAAACTAACTTCCTAATTAGAACTCATAAATTAATTAAAGCATGACATCGCTCATTGTTACGTGCCTTCTTTTGCTTTGTTATCAACACAAAAGGTAATAACATTTATATTCTTTGCAAACTGGGCAAAATGTTCCCGCGAAAAAATTACGCTTCATTTTACTAAATAAGAATAGACTAAATAATAAAAAAATTCCTTTATTAAATAATGCAAAATACTCCCTTATCTGATTAAGAGACTTTGTTTTCCTCAGTTATTAAATGTTAGGGCAAAATATGGGGACGATTAATCATAATTAATAAGCACATAATTAAAATTTGTCATCTTAATTAATTTTTCTGTGGGTTAATTAAAAATGCTTGATTAAAAGGTGTTATTTGAAAACTATGCAAAATAGCCGATTCATGCTCAGTTTTCTCAAAATTCCCCTAGAATTTGAATGCATCCAAAATGAATAAACTAAATTCTGTCAAAAAATTATGAAGCAAAGATTCGAATCTGGTACTTAATTAAAAATCCTTATCTATATTAAATAACCTTAAAGAAACTTTATCAACGCAGAATTAGATAAGAATTGAAAAGTTTTTCATAAAAGAAAGTTAATGAAATAAAACTACGACACTTAAAACGGAATTTAGTTATAAAATCAATTTTTGAAGTAATTCAGGACAAATTTGTATAGAATTCCTTTTTTAAACAAAGGTATAGGTATGTTTGTAGCTGTCTGCAGTAAAGAAAAAAAAATGTTGCGACATTTTTTTTCCTTTTGATAAATGTTTACCTCATCTAATTTTCATTAAAAAAATATTTTTGTATCAAACTTCTACCAACTTTAAAATTAATTAAATATTTAATTTTCCTCCCATGTAAAAAAAATTATTATCTTCGTGGTTTTAATTTATAACTTTAAGTTTTGTTATTTAAACCATTTTCTCCAATGATAAGTTAACATAAAACGTAGATTAAAAATTAATTGTTAAAATATTTTTTTTTTCTTTTCAAAGAGAGATTTTAAGCATATTTTTTTTTCCTTTTTGTAAGATCTATTAAGATGCGTCACTCAAAAATTTAAAAGCTTCATAGACACTTTAAGAGCTTCCTTCCTTAAATATAAAATATTTAAAACCCACAGGTGCAACTTTATTTGGCTTTATAAATTTGAAATTCAGCAACCCAACTTGTTTTTTACCAATAAATAAATAATCTTCGAGCTTTATTTCTTTACGATTTCATTTACATTTTTAAGAATGCCCATGATGTTTTTATATTTTTCCCAAACAAAAACTTTATGGACATATTTAATTCTCTTTCGAGATTAAAAAAATGAAAAAAAAAATCATGGAACAATTTCAAATAAAATATTCAAGCAAATATTTGAATCCTTTAAATTAATTTGAATTGTCAAGAAATCAGATAAAAGTTTGACCTATGAAATGAATTTCTATTCAGACAAGTGGAGAAAAATTTCCTTTAAAATTAAATCCTGGAGTGTTTGAATTATAGATACTCAATTTCTCTTCAAAACATGAAAATGAAAATTTTAAAATTTAAAATAAATACTTTTTTTTAAAAAAGTGGTAAAATAAATTAATACATTTTGGAGATAAACCCTTTCGTTGTATCTGTCAATTATTTTAATTTTACAATTTTTATCTAAACAATTATTTTATTCCCTGAAGTTTCTTCATTATATTAACTTTGCTGAAGTATCACATAACTATTTTTAAAGGATGGTTTTCTTGTTTATTTGTTTCTGATTTCTTAATTTTTCATTTATTTATTAACAAAGTAGATTAATTTTTTCATTGATAATTTATGTATTTGACGCAAGCAAGCAGAAATATTTTAAAACAATAAAATGATAAATAAATAATTTAATTAAAAATAACTAATAACGAAATGAGAAAATAAATAAGTATTTAAATTTTTAGATAAACTTCTATTTCTGAGAAATCGTTTAAATGTTTTTCATGCATTTATTATTTCATATACAATTTTAACTGGGAAGTTAAAGCATTACAATTATACATTCAGACAATTACTTCCATAATCTTAAATTGTAAAAAGATTTCTTTGAAATAAAAGTTTTAGCTTAATTTAAAAATATTTCCCAGGATTACAAAATGAAAACTTTTATAATGTATATTGAAATAAATGCTTTTTTTGTTTGGTGGAATTTTTTTCACATTTTATTAGCTAATAGACTTATAAATTAAATTTATTTTGCATAAATTTTCATTTATTTTTGATAGTATTCACTTTAATTTAATAATATAAGAAAACATTTTGTGATAACATCTCAAGATTAAAAATAATACATTTAATAATAGCTGATGCTTTTTAATCTCAAATATTTTTCTTCTAGATAAGTTAAAATCTTTTATGGTAAAACAATACATAACTCATTTATATCATTGGAATGGTGATCTTTTATTTGAATTTCAGACACGTATCTCTATCGACAAAGCACTAATGTTCTGTTAATCTTTATTTGCAGTTGGCACGAAAGTTCCTGGTGTAGTTCGGAAGCCAAAAACGCCTGCTCAAATGGTAAGACTTTTCATTATTGCTTCAGCTGTTACAACTCTGTAAAATATTTATGACAAACTACATCGTTATTGGTTAATGCTCTTAAATCCCATAAAATGCTTATATGTATGCTGTAAAAGTGATAATTTAGCTGGTTAGGTTTTTATTATAGCCTTAAACAGTTGTGTTAAGGTTTTGCACCTTTCTTCATTCTGTCTATGCTGTAGAAGATAAATTTCACTCAATGCCATACTGAGAATAAATGACTTTCGTACATGCTTTTACTTTTCTGTCACACTTACCATATTTACCAGAAAAAATGAATGCTGTGTGCATTTACAGATATTCCATGACTGACGCTCAGAATTCCCATGAGCCTTTGTTATCCAGTCACTGTAAAACTATTTTTAGTGGTGAATTGTTTCACTGTAAAACTGCTTTCAGGGGATGTATAGTGTCACTGTAAAACTGTCTCCAGGGGTGAATTGTCGCTGTAAGACCATTTTCAGGAGTTAATAGTGTCACAATAAAAAGGTTTTCAAGTGTGAATTGTATCACTGTAAAACTGTTTTCAGGGGAGAATAATGTCGCTGTAAAACTGTTTTCAGGGAGAAATAATGTCACTATAAAAATGATTTGAAGGCGAAAATAATTAGATTTTACTAAAATATTGTGTTTATATATTTGGACACATTTTTAAAAATTGAGTTTCGTTTTTTTTAATTAAAAATATTTGATAGCAATGAATTTATTTTTCACTTTATTCTGCAATTACGCCCTCAAAAAATTAATTCTCTGTCAAATTTCTGACACTGATGGTGAATTTCAGTGTCAGTTTATTCACCTAAATTCTCTAATTATTTTTATATATATA
>JAPMOQ010002975.1:0-12738 GCA_026543055.1 Argiope trifasciata
AGGGAGGTCAGAGTAGGGGTGTTTTATTTCTGGCCACCCGGTATATATTTGAGCTTTTAGTTTATTTAGTTAAAACTGTTTAGCAAAAATAGGGATGCATTTTAAAGCTTTCTTTTCTTCGAGCCTCAAATTTTATCTTTTTTAAGGGTCATTTACAGTTCTCAAGTAATGATTACCTGGAAAATGAGGCAAAGAAAATTTTTCTGAAAATCTAATTTTTTACTAGAGAATCTTTTTTACGAAAAATTTTGCTAACTTTGAATTACCTAAAATGCAAATTTTTCTTACTCTGAATTATCTAAAGCGTAAATTCTAACGTTACAAAAGAGTTTTTTTTTAATGATGAAATACTTTTAAATGGTATAATGACATAGTGAATGTGCAGTAAAAAAAAATATCATTCCTTTTCTGCCGCAAAATGAGTACAATTAATTCTAATGAAAACGAAAAAGAATTGTCTTATGAGAGTTTCTGGAAAAAAATTTTCACATTTCCGTTATTGGAGTAACAATGAAATGAGCTTTAATAAAGATACTCATTGAGCAAATATTTACCATCCATTAAAAAAACAGAAGAGACTTGGAAAATAAAATTTAAGTGAAATTACATTTAATTAATTTTTTCTTTTAGAATAGTAGTACCTATTTTATTTTTCAGGATGTCTCAAAACCCTAGACCGCTGCTTTAATATTGATCATAGACATATACTGTAAATTACAAATCTACCTGAAAAATGGACCAAAATGTTACGAAGTCAATTAAATTTTTCAGGGGATACACTTTAAAAAATACAAAATTTAAATTTTCTATGGACCCCTTACAAAAAATACCCAGTGAGTTAAATGTGTTTCATCATCCAATAAGATAATGTACAAAATTTCAGAATTTTTTAAGATAATGTTAAAAATGATAGCAAAAAGGTCATTCACAAATTAAAATGCAAATGTTCACAGTTTCAGAGAAGATAAAGTGTTACAGGATTGATAGTAAGGAAAAAAAATTATAATAAATATATTATACTAAATAAAATTATATTAAATACAAATTCTAGGAAATCTATGCTTCCTGATAAATACTTAAAAACACAGTAAAAAACGTATGTAATCTTTTCATTAATTAATATTTCCTTTAATTTAAATTTTTAATATTTTTGAATCTATAAATACCAAAATTACTATTTTTTTATTAAATCATTACTTCCTTTGTTAACTTGTGTCCTACCCTTAAAACTTGAACATTCAACATGATTTTTCCTCTTTGTGAACATATCCAGACATTAAAAAGTGGATTAAGTCAGCATTTATGTATTTTAATATGAGACATTTTGTGGCAAAATGCTGAAATTTCGTATATGATCTTAGAGAATGAGGCCCATTTCAGTCACTGGGAATTCTTTTGCACGGGGTCCGTATAAAAATTTAAATTTTGGATTTTTTTAAAGGTGAATCTCCTGAAAAGTTTACTTCCCTTCATAACATTTTACTTCTTTTTTTACGCAACTTTACAATTTACAGTATATGTCTAAGTTCAATATTTAACCTTCCAGTGAGCGCGGCAGTCATACCAACATGAATGGTCGCGTGTATTTTCCAAATACGTTAGAGTAAAAGGTAAATTTTCAAAGGCGTAACTATTAAAATTATATTGTAAATAGCTTAGGATTAATAACTACAATTTAAACATTTTTATTTAAAAAGAAGCAGAAAAAATAGACACATTATAATATAAATAAGCAATAACAATACAAAATGATCACAGATTAACTGACTTGATTTAAAAATTATATAAATGGGACTACCTTTATTTTGTCAGAACAATTTTCATATAAAATATAGAAGTGCAAAAAATAATGCAGATGTTTAAAAATGAAAATATATATGTATAAAAAGGAAAAAGTAATTGAAAGCTAGATATGAAAAGGAAGAAAATAGTTTCCTTATTATTTCATTGCAGCGTTGCTATTTGAGACAACGTGTTTAGTGTGCTCCAAATATATAAATTTCGTGCAAATCTCACAACTGAAGGTCGTGATTTTAGTCAGCTTTTTTCTTTTTGGCAGAGTTTGCATCTTTAATTTTAGCTCACTTTGTAGACACTTGGGTGCTTTTATTAAATATTTTCTTTCGAAAGTGCATTTGTCAATTGTCACCGGTCTAAAACAACAATGATTTATTTGTAAAATCATATAAAATTAGATGTAGCAAAAACTTACATGAACGGTCGCGTATATTTCTAAAATACAAATATCTGATCGGCAGAGACCTATCAACACCAAAAAATTACGATGACAACGGAAAGTAGGTCAAATGGAGAGGGACAAATAGCCAAGGGAAAACGTTCCCAGAGTCGCCAGATCTAGAGATATAAAACGAAATTCATCTCAAGTATATCTCTCACACACGCCCGCTGGAAGGAATGAAAACAGCTGTCAAAGTTTTTATTGAGACATTCTGTTTATATATTGTATGACCGAATTACTTTTAAATGAATTTTATGTATAATTCGCGTTACAAAAATTAGTTTAAGATATTTATGCCTGAAAACTTTCGAAATATATTGAAGATTAAAATATATTAGAGTAAACAATTTTTATTTGTAAAGATATTCAAATGTATAATCTAAATTTAAATTAAATAAATTAGGAATAAATAATCCTTCTTTAGCTGGCGGGAAGAGCTCTTGCAGATCAATTCAGTAAATGCTTCAATTTCACACAACATTAGCATTTCGCTGGTCTGATACAATAGTTTAGTACAAGAGCCTTTCCGCGATTCAATACACAACTGACATAAGCTTAGAATGTCGTCCTTTTACAGTTCCCGGAGCCGGTAAGAGAAAATTATGGAACAATCAGGCTTGATCCCTATTAACTCTAGCCTCCTAATTGTGGAAGATTCCAGTTTTATCTACTTTTCCAAGCCCCGAGATCACTGATTTGGCATCCGATCAGCAGCGAGAGCAGCTGATCATAAAAAAATTTCCAGTGATTGAGCTAACCATGCTGGGAAGCAATAGTACAGATTTGTAACAATATTTTAAGACTTTATATAAAAAATTTAAAGTTGCAAGATTAGAATGAATTTACTTCACATACAAAAGATGGATAGATTCCTGAAATGAACAATCGTGGTGGCTACAACTTTTCTATCCTAAAAGTTCCTTCAAATAATAAAAATTATTTTAAAACTGCATGATTTTATTTATATAATCCAATATTTCAGCAAAGAGTAATAAATAACTTATTTGCTTGAAACAAACCAAAAAAATATCACAATTATAAAATGAACAGAATCTGGATAGTAATGTGGCCGAGTCTGGATTGTAATAGAATAACTATCACAATTGTAAAATGAACATAAACCAACCTTATTTATAACTGCTGCACTGATGTTTGCATTGTATATACTTTCAAATACTAAACGCAGTCCGCATTCTGAAATAAAAAAGAATATCCTTAAATTGTTTAATCTCTGAATACATTACCTCTGGTGTTGCCATAACAAATGACGAAATTATTTGAGGAAAACAAAGGAATGGCTTTCATTCTAATGTTACCATTCCCTGATGTCAGGTATAATAATTAATATTCGATATCAGAAAGAAGTGTTAATTTCTATACTATTGCATTTATTAGTTGGTCTCTTTGGATCTGATGAGCGGAAATTGCATTTGATGGAGCTCTAAAGATCGTTTCGATGTTTGAGAATGCTGTATTGTAATCGTAAAAGTGGCAGTTTGCGATCCAATCTCTTAACGAAAGCCATTCATGGCAGATGAGGAAGCCGTTCTGTTTACTGGATTGATTGTTCGGAAGTGTTGTTTTAATAACGAGATTCTATGACGCATTGGCGCCTTATTAGCAGTAGAAAAGGGGGAATTTAATTTTAGAAGACATTTTATAAATGATTCAGTTGGTTGATAGTTTCACGTCAGAGCAAAGATATGACTAGCTAATTATTTCCTTTTAGGAGGAGTTGTGCTATTGATAAGACAGTATCAAGTTAAAAATATGAGTGTAGTAAAACAAGGGATTTGCTATAATTGAATAGAAATATGATTTTTTTACTAAACTCCTTCGATTAATTTAATTTTGAAACAAAACATTTAAAACAAATTACATTTTATAAATAATATATCCTGGATTTTTTACAGTCGCTTTAATCGCGTAATTTTCTTCAACAATCATTAATCAGCTATTGTACTACATGAAATTAGAACTTTCATTATATCAGATTTCTGAAAAAATTTCAAATTTCCAACAAAGATGCGGGCTGTAAAAGACCTTGGCAGAAGGGGATCATCGACGGCTTAAAAGAAAAGCTCCTAGATAAACGTTCAACACTTCCTCAAATTGCTGTGAATTTGAAAGCAAGGCTATCAGCAAGTGTCAGCGTAGACACTGTGTAACATACCCTAATTGATAGGGGCTTTCTCAGCCTCAAATCGTCTGGTATGTCATTGTTAACTCAAAGGCACAAAGTCTGCACCTTGTCTAGGCTCGCCAACAAGGCAACGTTTTCTGACCTGTGAGTCACGTGTTTAATTGTGTTGGGTGGAATGGCCGTGTACCAGTGTGGAGAAATAAAAACATTATTCCATGGATACCTCATGTCTGAAAGGAACTTTTCAATTTGATGAAAGATCTGTGATGGTATAGTGTGTGTGTAGGGGGAAAAAAATGGAACCTTTGATATATCTGGATTCGACCATGACAGGTCAGATGTATGTTGACATCGCTTATGATTACCTGCATTCATTCATACATGCATGCAGCGCATTTCGATGGACGTGGACAATTCCAACAATATAATAAACCACCCAATAGGTCCATAGTAGCTACCTAGTGGCTTGGGGAGAACTCTTCTGAATTTCATTCCCTCTGTTGAGCACCTATATGAACATTACCAGGATGTTTGGGATGTTTTGCAATATGCTGTTCATAGAAGATCACCACTTTGCACTCTCATGGCTTTATAAACTGTCCTGCAGGAATCACGGTTTCCAAATTAGTTAACCCATGCAACGTCTTACTGCTGCACTTCTGCGTGCTCGTGGAGGCTGTACAGGATATTAGATAGGTGTACGAGTTTTGCTGGCACTTTGTTGTATATTGCAACTAGAAAAGAAGTAGAGGTCTATTTTACTTTAATAAATAAAATGTCTAGTGGCTTAAGGATAAGTCTTACTCTTTCAAAGTTAAGATGCAGTAAAATCATTAATTATTAATTTATTTTTACTTGAAATATTGACATGTATACCTAAACAATTTACTAATATAATCTTCGCTGGCGTTTTTTTTAACAGTGTCTGCAGTTATATTAAATTCAATTTCGGCTTTACAAAGAACAGAATTAATTATTTAAAAAAATAGGTTCTTACATATTTTCTAATTAATATTTAGAGATTGAATATGATACATAATAAAATCATCATATATGTATTTAAATCATTCGCCATCTTTGCACTTCTTTTTTAGAGTTTACTGCAAAGAAATGCTCAAATTACAAAACTTAAGCAACCGAATTGTTGAAACAATTGCTATTTGTTTTTCGTTAAGGGAAGCATAGATGTTATATTAGAGAAATTTCCCCATTTCTTTTGAGTTAATCGAACTGCAGTTCCAGAAAAAGAACACTATTCCCTCTAATCAAATATTATTCTTTGTCCTCATCTAAATTAATTTCCTTCTTAAATTGTAGTAGGCATTTATAGGCATAATATAAATAGTAACATAAAAATCGTCTAATTAATATTCTATCTTCTAATCAATTGAAAATTTCAATCGATTCTTTCTCTTCATGTTATCACCCAAAAGGTGACAGGTATTTTTTTTTGGTAAAAAAATAAAGCGTAAATCACAACTTGAAGGTCGGCTAAATGAAACCTCAAATGTTGTCTTCTAATCATTTGAAAATTTCGATCGATTCTCCCACTTTATATCGTCATCCCTGGTGTGTTAGGTATTGGATTTTTAAAAAGATAAAACATTAGCAATAACTTAACCAGTGGTTTAACGATATCTCAAATTTTATCATCCAATCTCCTGAAAAGTTCATCTAATTCACCTACATTATGCTACAATCTCAGATGTGATAGGTATTTGATTTTGAAAAAGTTAAAAAAATATTTATTTTACAATAGACTGATTTCCCTATCTTATCTTCTAATTACCTTCTATATCTTTCGCTACGTTCAAATAATGAACACAACAGATGTTACAAATATTTCAGTTTTCTAGGAATGCAATAACTCCAGAAAAAAACTACATAACAGCATTCATATGATTCACTTTTTAAATAAAAAAAATCGTGGTAATGTACATAATTGAAAAACAAATCTAATTTTTTGAGATATCTTTATAAAATTATCCAGAATAGCATTTTCTAATGCTATCAGGCGCTCATTGGAATAATGCTCAAAAGATTTATCAGGCTATTTGATCTTGTCTTCTTGAAATCTTCGCTGTAAAGCAACAACGATCCATTCATTTATTAGTTCTTTTTTCTAAATTTTATTTTCTCAAGAGATCACTCGTTCAACGCCTATTCCAGAGCCTATCCTACTCCTATAGCTTTCATTTACAAATCAAATTGCCGTTGTATGGAACAAAATATTGGAAATCTTCCCTACATTTAATAAGGAGTTTAACAATTGATGAAATTTTTTCAATATACTCACAGCCTCTTTCAGATTCAGTCGTGATCTTTCAAAAATCTCTTTTTTTTTCCACTTTCAACTCGAAAAATTTGCTCATCTTGAAATTAATAATTTTATGGTGTTTTAATTTGCCACATGAATTGACTGTCTAAATAGAAAGATGATGAGAAATGAAAAGGTGAAGGAGAGAAATGATTAAGTGGAGGTGATATTTACAGAAACTCATTTTCGCCCTTTGATCTTACCACCGTCCTTAATCTTCCCTATCCGATTTATGAATTATTCCCTGCGAGCGAATGTTCATTAAGAACAGCCCGAATTCATAAATCTTTATATATAGGAGAACCTCTCCATGCTCTTGATCAATGCAACTGAACGAGCATAGCATACGCTATCATTACAAGCAGTGGCTTCTATATTTCAAAATGTGTTTTTAAATATTCACAAACTGATTACAAGGTGATATGCTTCACATAATTTAGAAATTCATTTAAAATTAATTGAGTATTTAATAATTATACAAATAAAATAATTGTTGTTGTTGTAATTTTTTATGGATAAAAAAAAAAATTAAATGTGTCCAAAAGTCTTTAGGATGAGCTCAGCGAGCCTCGGAGCCTGTAAGCTGTACAGAACATTTTCCCACGAAAGAGGGCCGAAGAGTCCGAAGATGGCAGCAATGATAGGGCATTGAAGATGTGTTCTGGGCTTAATTGTGATGAGGGACAATGCTTGAAAATGAAGTAGGATCTAGTATTGTCTGGTACTAGTTTCATGTCTTTAAAGTGGTCTGTGCGGAGTCTTGAAATGATTAGAGAAAGATGGCTGGGGCAATCGAGATGGAGATGGAGTTTTTGGATTTTATTGGCACAAGAGCCCTGGTGTTGACTATGCTGTGCCAAACTGTGTTTGTCTTAGGATTAACATATACAATTTCAGCTATAAAATGCATTGTAAAAACATTTTTAAACCATGAAGAATATTTAAATATGGAGATAAAAACCTTTTGATTTCAAAAAAGCAAAAGGATTAGCATGTGGTTGTTGAAATGGTATAAGCGTTGATTACTAAAGTTTGGACACTCAGGGAGAGCATGATAAACAGGCACGATGCGATTTCATTGAGTGCAAATTGGTGCCTCATCTCCAAAAAGTAGATATCGATGAGGGAATTTAGTATGACCTATGCGCAAACGGGTTAAGACTGTGTCCGCTTTTCTATTTGGAAGACAAGGCCAAGGTTCAACACGAGGTTTAACGCTATGAAGTTTATTTTCTGTTAACAGATCCCACTGTATTTGCCATTTTGAGAGATAGAGCAAAGTTATGTGTTTTTTCAAATCACTTAGAGGGATATTGATATTTGCTGTAGTAGTAGTACCTGATTTGGTGGCATTGTCCGCTTTCTCGTTGCCCACAATACCTAAATGAGAAGACACCCAACAGAGAAAGACATGAACAATTGAGATACAGAAAGGATGGCTTTTTCAAAGTTTGCTTTAAAAGTCTGCGTTTTAGTTCTGCGTAAACATCTTCTGAGGTGGTGGAATTTGGTGGACCCAATTCAGGCTTTCACTAGGGCATCATCGTTTTTAACCCTGTCAATTCCACATGAGCAGGAATCCACTGGAGGAAGCATGATTTTTTAATGCGGCAAATGAAGGTGTTGATATTTTGGAAAAAATATGAGTAACCATTGCCAATAGTCTCCAATGCTTATTTTAAGTCTGAAAAGAAGACAAGGCCGTTTTATGAGATCTGAGGAGTAATGAAGTAGATAGAAGAAAATATCTTCTTTGCTATCAGTTCACTAGTGAAATTTGAAAATATTTAGCCTGTTATGATTTTGTAATAGAATAAATAGAGAGAGTAAATAACTGTGAAATATTTTATTTATAGCAAGCGAACTGTTCATCTAGAACCATCGTATTTTATGTGTCTTTATATCTATGGAATAAAATCTCACCATGCAATTGATCGATTTCCATTCTATCATTACAAGCGGTGGCTACTGTATTTCAAAATGTGTTGTTAAATATTCACAAACTGAGCTGAAATAAGTTTTAATATCATATGTGCAAGGTGTTTAATGTCCCAAAGAGCCATGCCCAAGAGCTAAATCGTTAAAAGAATTATAAATTCATTTCGCAATTCTATATTAAATCAAAATAACTTGGAAAAATAATTCAAATAAAATTGATCAATTTAAATGGTAAAATGTAAAAAAATGGTAAACGATAATTTTGATCTCAATAAAATAAAACGATCATAAGTATGAAAATAAAATTAACTAATAATTTGAATTACTAAGACCTAATTTATGATATTTTTATATAGATTTCATATTACAAAGTATTACGCTACCTACATTCCCATTTTTATCTGCTGATGATCCCCTTCTAGTGTAGATAATATTGTAGATTTAAAAAATACTTACATTTTTTTATATTTAGAGAACAAATATTTCCAAATTTTTTTTATTTATACAGAAAAGAGATGTTAAAATATATAAATAGTAATTTTTTATTAAATAAATAAGCAGTAATTTCTATTATTAATAAATATTTTGCTGGTTTATTATACTGTCTGAGAAGTAGTCATTGCATGTAACCATTTTAATTTACTAATTTGCCAATCTAAACTAGCAAATAAATTCATAAAAAGGTTAATTCACTTTGACGAATATCAAATTTTATTTTATGATACATTCAATATTTTTTAGTTGAAAATTGCTATGCCATCAAAGCATATAATAAGACAGTATAATGTTCAATATATTAATGTTTTTATTCAGCCTATCCATTTACTACCCTTGTGATATATATAAAATATGTAGCGGCACTTCCATTATGCATTAAATAATGTTTATGATAGGATGAATATGGATACCACTCTATTTCAAAGATTAATATCATATGCAATGGAATTTTATAGTATTGTATCAAATTATATATTTATCGAATATGCAGTTTGTCTTGTGGCACTTTGAAATCACTTAAAATTCTTTTGTTGTGAACAGAAAAAGATAGGGATCAAGTGTATTTTACTTTAACTACTGAATAATTCATAATAGTATAAAATTTCCTAGATAATATATTTTCCATATATTGCAGGATACAAAGATCGTTCAAAACTGTCAATAGAAATAAATTTATTATCCAAGCAATATCCAATTAACAGTGTATCCTATTGAAGTATCAAATAGTCTGATTAACTATGGAGCCGTCTTACAAATTATAAGAAACTTTTATGCAATGAATAAATAAGTTAATATTTAATAAATATAAATTTTTCGCAAGATTTACACGTTAAATGACATTTAAAAGAACACATCTTGTATTATTTCCATATAACATTAAAAATTCGTAAAGTTAATTTGAACAAAATTGATATACATATGTGAAATATTATTATATAAATAAATGCTTTTTAACATAAAAGTATTACCATGCGCAGAGACAACATTTGGCGGAATACATCAGGCCATTCATAAATGTTTTTTTTTAATCAGGCCTAAAATAATAGGTTGCTACAATGTTTGAATGTTTGAATCTTTTAGCTTCGGAATATACCATCAATATGTAATAAATTGAGCTTTTTATGAGGCTTTTCCTTCATAGTAAACCGATAAAAAAAGGGAGCCTTTTAACTTAACAAACGAACTTTACAATAAAACCAATTAATCTATAGCATATTTTACTCTATATACAACACTGCAAATTATTATCTCTTAACAACTATTATTCCGTAGAATTATCAAACGAATATAACGCTGGACTGTAAATGCTTATAAATCACGATTTCGCTATAACGTATTTGTCAATCAAGTGTCAGTTTTAACTGGTCACATCTAAAAAGGATATTTCTGGGAAACGGCCAAACATCAGGAAATATGTTTTAACTGTTATAACTAGTTAACTAAATATTTAGTATCATAGTTACAAAGTTTCGAGTGTAACGCTATTCTATAGTTCTGCATATTTCCCTTACGGGAAGCAGTGAGTATTTCAATGTTCATTCATTATGGTAATATGAGAATCATATTTGAGAACTGAAGGAAGGGGACTGTTATGCACACATATCTACAAATAATAATGGGCTTCTATATACGATACGAATAATGGATATTACAAACATTATGACATAATATTATTTGCTTCATGTAAATTATTGAAGGCTAGCTGTGATTGTTGATTTACAGTTATACAGTGTTATGGACATTATTTAAATGGCATATTCAAAATAATTTTAAACCAGCAAAATTATGAAAATAGCAAATTTAAAATAATTTTATTAGAGTTAAATCAATAATTTTTTATAGTTTTTCTTCTTTTTATTGGTGATAAATCAATAAATATATATTTAAATATAATGTAATTTTAATGTCTTAAATGTGTTTTTTTTTAAATAGAAAAATGAAAATAAGGAAAAGAATTTCTTATAATTCTTTCAAAACGATGCGATTTTATAATCTAAAAATATCAGACATGTTTCTGATTTTCATTGGCATTGTCTAAAAAATGCCTGAAAGAATAAAAACTAGAAGGGAAATTTGTTTAGACAGATATGCATTTGAATAGTATAAATTGAACTATTTTTCAAATTAAAAAGAGTTCTGATGAATGAAAAATAATTTTTGATATTGTCACGCAAATCCAAAGCCTATTGCAGGTATATAAGTAACACTATTGCAGGTCCTAAGTAACTAATAACACTATTATAAAGTAACACTATTGCAGATCCATTAACTCTAAGCAACTCGTTACAAGCAGGCGAAAAACTCACGTGACTTGTGGAACTCAGTGGAGAGGTTCAACAATGATTTTGGACCTTTTTAGAATTTTAAAGATTTTATAGTTCCTCCGTTTATGGGAGTTAGTTTGACTGCTGTATTGACGATGTTAAGAGTCTAATTGATTTTCACATACACCGCTAAATGACATTCATTGCAAGTGAGAGGCTAGGCAATATGCGTATGTAATACTCAGAATGTACATCTTTACAGAATAATCTAGTATTATAAATGCAGTTATATAAAATTCTGGAACATTAACAAATAAGTAACAAAAAATTCAAGTTAAAGTTAAACCTTTAAACTAATGCGACGAGGCTGAAATTCGAACCCTTGGACTCGTATGTTGCAAGGGCAAATTTTACCCCTGAGCCCCGCGGATTGCATTCTTTTTCTTCTTTTAGGATAATATTAACATGAGAAAGCATATGCATTAAGAAGATAAAGATGTCTGCTTAGATATCAAAAGAAAAATCCGACCCTTTTACGCAAAAAGCCTTGCTGTGCTATAAATGTGAGACTGCCGATTCAAACGACCTTCTCGTAATAAGTCTAAAAATAGAAATCTTGTACCTGAAAAAAGTAATCTGCATATAGTTATTCTGACACAAATATTTTCAAAGAAGTTAGGTTAGTTACATTACCATACTATTTTAATGTAAAGTTATAAAACTATTAGCCAATGGCAAATGTGATTTTTTACCTAAAGGAAATAATTATGACGAGAACCTGTTTCAGTGATGAAAAGAACAAAACGATAGGGCGTTTCTTCCTTGACAGTAAATTTGTTGTTGAGTAGTGGCTTATCCTCCATCTGTCCAACGAAATCATATAAGATCCATTTGACCTTTGACCCAGAGAATGTGGCGGATCAGATTGGGGAGGAGTATATGTCCTCTTTGGAAAGTCCCAAGCAGTTCAGGTAAATTTAAAATGTACCATGCTTCCATGTTCTCTGAATCTCTGAGGGAATCGAGTTTCTAATCCATCAGAGAATCGGACACAATAATCAAAGTAAATCTAGACCCATTCGGAAACATAATAGTGTACCTTAGAAATGCAATTTGAATCTAACTATTCTGACTCAAGTATTTTCAATAAAAGTTTTTAAGCATTGGTTAGTTAAATAAAACGCTATTTTGTAGTCACAAGACTATAGTTAACGGAGAATGTGACTTTGAACCAATGAGAGCATTAGTAAGAATTATCTGTTTCCTTGGTGAAAACAAGACTGTGAAAGGGTATTTGTGCCTTGACAATAAATTAAAAATGTATTTCCCTTCCATATTC
>JAPMOQ010002989.1:0-43822 GCA_026543055.1 Argiope trifasciata
AAAAATATCTCGTAAAAAATATTTTTGAAAAATAAAACAGAAATATCAAAAAATAAGAGTAGAGTAACTCAAAGTAATACAGTTACCTATCAACAGATTATATATAAATTTCTTTATTTCAAAATCGTCTGCACCGTAAATATTCATTGAGATTTGAAAAATTATTAAAAAAGAAGAAAAGAAGGCTACAAAAAAAGAAATTGAATCATTTAAAAAGTATTTTTTTACGATTTTGTGACGGTACAAGTACATTTTGTGCAAAATAAATATCTTTTAAAAATACTACAGAAAAGTGGCCCCCCCCCAATTTCAATTAATCTCTGATTTTTGAAAATTAATTAACTTTTGTACTTTTAAAAACTGAAATAAGAAGCATGTAAGTAAGTTTAATTGAGTTGACTTAACTGTTTAGAAGGCGATGTTGTACATACATGTATATACAACGGAACTTCTGTTTATATTAATTTATTATTTACTAGCCGCCCTTGGCGACGAGCTGGTTCGCCATGAGTAATGTGTTCTAAAATTTTTTTTCGGTGATGTTGCCAAAATATTAAATATTTTTTTAAAGAAAGCGAAAAAGGGAAAAAATTATTCAATAAATGATTTAAATGTTGCAAACGATTATAGAAACCTTGGCTTTGCATTTATTTTTTTAGAAACTATCACATTTTATAATGGAAAAAAATTATTGAAGTAATGATACAGATATTGCAAACGATTAGAGAAATATGCCATTAAGTAGGGATTTCAATGCATATCCTGTCTAAATTCAATCAGGTTTACCGTAAATAAAGAAGATTTATTGAATTAATGATTTAGATATTGCAAGCGATTATAGAAACCTTTGCTTTGCATTTATTTTTTTAAAAAGTATCACATTTTATGTTTCTTTTATTTTATCCAGTCACGTGCTAGAAGTTGCATTTCTTTAGACTTGATTTACTATGATAGATTTTTTTTATTATTATTTGAACTTCCGTCATTGTTTTCTTTTCTTTTATCCAGTCACGTGCTCAAAAAAACATGGTTAAAATATTTCTTTAAAAATTCGTTAAAAATAGTAGCTTAAGTTCTACATTAAAACACTGATATCATCAGAAAGCTAATTTTTTTATCTTTAAATTGATGTAAAAATCATGTTTGTGCAATAATATTTTCGGAAGTTATAGCGGAAAAACGTCGAAATTTTGCTTAACTTTCAATTAATTCAAATTCTAATTAAAAACTCGAAGAAAGGGCTCCAAGGTGCACATTCCCGACCTCCAAGGTATACATGTACCAAATTTGGTAGCTGTAGGTCCAACGGTCTGGCCTGTAGAGCGCCAACACTCACACACGCACATTGAGCTTTATTATAAGCATAGATTTAATTTCTGTACATTAGAAGTTGACTATATCCTTTCACTTGTCTCGCGTAATACGTGTGCAAAATTTTACAAAATTATGCTCAGTTGCTTAGGTGGATTACGGAGTATACTTATATATTTACATAGGTACAATGATTTTTATTAAGATGAAGAGATTAATAGAATCCTAACGTATTCGTAACCAAACTTTTTTATTATTTATTTTCGTTCCAAAATATTATTTGATATGAATACTAGCTACCTTTGCCAGTTGTTTCGCTGTTATTAATGGTTTCTAAAATTTACAAAGGAATGGAACATATATTTATAACAGTCTTTTAGATATACTAAGATTATTTTAGGGAATCTTTGAGAATTAATTTTTTCTAACTGCAAGTTGTTAGTAATTATTTGTGCACTTTTTGCATTAGCTTTTTTATATAATGTAATAAAAATTCATGCGTAAACTTGCTTATAAATAAATAAAAATGCTACTCGGAATATTGTTTCAAACTGCAGAACTTATATGCGTGATGAAAGGTTTTCTTGAAGAACATATTATTAAAAACAAACAATAACATTAAGCTATTTTGAGAAAGATCCATAAGTGCTAAAAAAATTTGAAAAAACTGGTTGAAAATTTATAACTTTTTCATATAGAACAACTATATTAGTATTCATTCTGTTACTATACAACACCATTAGAGAGAATTTAATATATCTAATTTAATTTATCAAATTCATATAAATCCACCGCATTGATTAATCTTTAAAAAGTCTTTTTAATTTAAAAAATATATTATACAAAATTTATTTCTATTATTTTCTACTGAAATAAACTTCTATTTTTAAACTCACAGTTTTGATTAGAACTGAACTCAATCTGATGCATTTTCTACATACTACTATCTTTCATCTAACATTATTGCATAAGTATTTTTAATTATCAATGAATACACGGGAATTTTATCACAAACAACACAGTGATGTTTGGTTCAAAAATTCACTAACCTAGATAAAAATCATTCTAAAGAATATAAGAATCTATAAATTGTAATTCAAGAATTGTAGAACATAAATGGCCATCCCAAACGACTCCACATTGGAACAGTTAGCCTCGAATCCGGTCATAAACACGTTTGGGATATTTGTCTAGGTTATGCACTTCCGTACCTTTGTTGAACTTTCATTGCCCATATTATTCAGAACCTACAACTCTTAATTGAAGCCTACACAAACTCTTTTGAACAATATTAAAGCAAGAATGAAACATTGTTATTAGCTTTCGGTTTTAATGAGTCACGAATCTGGCCAAGTAATCTTTACTGAAATATTCTCTGTTAAGTCGGAAAGTATTTCATTGAGGTTCTTAGAACATTTATCAAAATTATGGCAGTTTCACCACCGGTAAAGCACCTTTCGCCTTACATTACTTTTCTGTAAAAGAAAAATTATTTATAATAGTTCTTTTCGAGACGTCGCTGACAAGGAATTTTCATCGAATAATTTTGCAGCAATAATTTATTTAAAAGAACTGTTCTTATGAAATTGTATCATAGCTGAAAGAACAATACACAATATTACCATTAAAAGAGTTAATCTGCCATTTTACGAAATTATCTTCCAATCTACATTTTAAATATTCTAAAATTTTCTCATCGGAATGAGGTTTCTTTTGAATTTCCCACACTTTCAAGAACGCTGTTCAGTTAATTTATAATAAGCGCCGAGTTCGTTCATTTGATAATTTTTTTCTTCGCTTTTCATTTAATTTTATTCTTCATCAAGTTTTAATCTTTGAAAGGGTTTCAACTTCGTCTAGCTTTAAGGTTCAAATCCCCCATTTTATTAATGCTTAATGAAATAGAAAATTAAACCACATGCTCTAAATATCAAATTAAAAATAAATAAATGGTAAATTTTAGATGTTCTAGATATACTATGCGTACTTCCTGGTTTGCACAGATATTTTCTTAACCCTTAAAAAATTAATTAATTTATAACCTATACCTTATTGTACATGCACAAAATTAGTTGAGATATTCCAACAACAAGGATTATTTTCTGAATACCTCAACGCTCCACAAATAGATGTATCACGTATAATAATCAAATAGATGTTCAAAGCTCGTACAATGATATAATCAATAATCAATAGGCTCTTGACAGCCATATATTGATTAGTTCAACTATCAGTTTTATTTATATTTATTTTGCTTTACTGAATATCTTTTCTCAGGAAAATTTATACGAAAATGCTGCACAGCACAATCTTTGTCTTTATATATATATATAGCATAGAGTAGTATAAAGTGACACAGATATGTATCTTTATTCAAATAAATTTATGCGATAATGCTGTATAGTCTTTGTTTTTTTATATATGATGCAGAGTAGTACAACGTGACATAAAGACAATTAATGTATGCATTTTAATAACGAATTTGTAATTGATTTCGAGAGAATTGAAGATAAATACATACTTTCAGCAGTTAAAATGATTTAAATAATATTAAGAATTATATTTTATGTTGTTTGACTTAGTAAACACACTGATGAAAAAATAATAAACAAATATTTTTACAGTTACCTGATTTTATCAGCTATATTAAATGAAACATTGATTTAAAAAGTTAAATTTTCCATCTATCATTAAGTTTTAAATGTCAGTTTTTAGATAAGGCAATGGTCTTGTGGAAACAGAATCTACTTGTTGGATAGTCTCCCATGAGAGAAGTATAAAAATTATCTAAAAGCGTCTAAAATATTTATATTCAAAACTTCTTAATTCGGTCAGTTTTAATTTCAAATAGTGGAATTGCTTTGTTAATAATATTAGAATAAGTATATTTTATTAAATCTGATTAATAGGACCAGAGAACAGTAGAGAAATTTAGATTTCTTAATTTTATCAGCAGTACTTTTATTAACTCAAACTATATAAAATTTTCAAGGCACTTAAAGCATTTTTTGGAATAATGTACTTATAATACTTTAGTTTATAGTTTTAAAATTAGTTGTTGTTCCTATACTAATGTGAACATCCTGTATAAAGGGCAACTGAAATAACGTTAAGAACATAACAAATTTTCCAAACTGAGAAAATCGTTTCACTAAGAATATTCCATCAATCTAAGATCAACCATGCCCAACTGATTTCAAACAAACTCTCTTTTCTGTTATTCTTGGAATCTTTTGTTTCTCTTGATCACCTATAAACTCTTTGTTTGCACTTAATTCTATCAAATAAAAGATGCCAAACTGGCCCCACTTTCTCCTTTTGGGCGAATCTGCAAACAAGCCAGAACATTGAGATGTAATCCTTGACCCTTCCTGCCAAGCGATTGCCCCCAAAAGGTCGTGCGAAAGGTCACACACTCGAAATTTTCGTCTTCATCCAAACTATCATTATTCCCATGCAAAACACAAAGAAGTTACCACCGTTCTAATTCAATTGGGTTGGAATTTACTTCGAAGGAAAAGAAAAATGCAATCAAAGAATCCAATGAATTTTGCAATTTCATAATAGTAATTTTGAACTGATTGAAAATGACCTTTGGGAATATATCATTGCATTCTTTAAAAAAAACACATAGTATTATTACTTGTTTAACCCTTTACCATATATGTATGTGTTGAATCGACCTATTTTAGTGATGTCTTGCGTTGAAATTTTCCCACATTGATGTATTCATTTGTATCTCATCCCTTTACGGGATCAACTTAAATTATATTTCAATATCAGGCTTCTTTCAGTAATAAGTGGCGATTTACATATATGAGTCAAAGAATATTATCATTTAAACTGTGAAAGCATGTATTATTTTGGCGTTCCGTAAGCACAAAGCATATCAAAGCTTTATCAGCTTAAAATAATTTCTGTAACTTGAATGCCAAATCCATTAACAGAAAGAATTACAGTTTAAGATAAAATCTATCAGTACCGAAACTTTCAGAATATCAAGCAGCGAAATACAGATACACCGCCGCCAATTTTGGGGTCATCCGGGGTAACAAAACATTTAATGTGTTTTGCTGCTTTTTACTTTCCCATATATAATGTGTTGGGCAATATTGTAATTATTACAATATTTAAACTCAAAATTTTAACAAATTTCCGCGATTCGGATTTCTTTGAATTCGAAATACACATTTAGTTATTCTATAACACAATAACTCAAGAATTCTTGACACGAGGTTAGCCTTCTGTGCACTACGGCAAGTATATAAATGCAAAAACTCAAAAATGCTGTGTTTTGAATGTATAAAATTTGGAGGGTGATTTAAGGATATAATTGCAATGTTTTATCATTTAACACCACACCACACCTCCACACTAATTGCAATGTTGAGAAAATTTTTGATTTTAATCGGTCCTAAAAATTATTCAAAATGCACATTCAGCTTTCTGATATTTGTATATTGATAGCATCCCAACTTTAAATCACCGAATGTGGCACTTTAATAGGCCCTCTGATAATGTTAGATTAATAAAATACATCAGCTTTGTTAGAAAGAATGCTATTAAAAAAACTTTTACTAAAATAATTATACAAAAAGAATAATATTATAAAGATAATAAATTTACTTTTGAAAGCTAACCAGCATTATAAAGAATCATTCATTAGCACTCAACTATCGATACTTATTTAAAAAATAATTTTAAAAAAGCTCAACGTGAGTGTGAATGTGTGTTGGCGCTCTACGGGCCAGACCGTTCCACCTAAAGCTACTACATTAGGCCTATGTATACCTTGGAAATACGTATACCTATGTATACCAGAAAATGTGCACCTCGGAGCAATTTTTTCGAATTTTTGATTAGAATTTTAACTAATTAAAAATTAAGCGAAATTTGACGTGTTTCCGCTATAACTTCGGAAATTATTATCGAACAAACATGACTTTTACATCAAATTAAAGATAAAAATTAGCTTCCTAAGAATTTTTAAAGAAATATTTTAACCACATTTTTCAACAATATATTTCGGACGAAACCACAGAATTTAATCTGCATAAGAACATCAAAGGGGAAAAATTAGATTTTATCAACGCGTTGCCATCCTATTGAAAGAAGTTCAAATTTTAAAAAGAATCAACTATTATTGCAAATTAAATCTAAAAAAATGCAACTATCAACACGGGACTAGATAAAATAAAATAAAATAAATATAAAATGTGATATATTCTAAAAAATAAATACAAAGCAAAGATTTCTATGATCGTTTGCAATATCTAAATCATCTATACTTATAATAAAGCAAAATGAGTGTGTGTGTATGTGTGTTGGCGCTCTACAGGCCAGACCTTTGGACCTACAGCAACCAAATTTGGTCTATATATGCCATGAAAGATGGGTATGTGCACCTAGGATCTCTTTTTTCGAATTTTTAATTAGAATTTGAATTAATTAATCATTAAATGAAATTTCGACGTTTTTCCACTGTAACTTCCAAAAGTATTGTCACACAAAAATGATTTTTGTATCAAATTAAAGATTAAAAAATTAGCTTTCTAATAGTATCAGTAGTTAAATTAAGCTTCTATTTTTAACAAATTTTTAAAGAAATATTTTAACTATATTGTTCAAAATATTTCGGACAAAACAATAAAATTTAATCTGTTCCAGCACGTTGCGAGTGAAAGGGAAAAAAATTCTTTTATCAATATATTGGTCAAATGTAAAAATATTTTCATATCAATTTGCAATTTAATCATTTCCACTTGAATTTAAAGTTGAAATTTTGCAAGAAGTGACAGATATTTTGAGAGACATGTAGTACAATACGGTCCTTTATAACTGCATAAGTGAATTATACAGCTATCAATACTTGAGTCCTTAAAAATATTTTGATGAAGTAGCTATAAAAAAAATTACATAAAGTATTTAATTGACAATGACAAATCACATAAAGTATTTAACTGATAATTTTTAACAGCAGTAAGATTGGCGAATGGGCTGGTCGGCTAGTACTTATAATAAATCTGTGTTGCGCGTTTGTTGGCGGTCTACATGCCAGACTGTTATACCTACACCTACCAAATATGTTACATTTATACCTTAGGGGTCAGTAATGTGCACCTAGGAGCAATTTTTTCGAATTTGTAACTGGAATTCGAATTAATTAAAAATTAAGTGAAATTTCAACTCTTTTCTGCCATAACTTCATAAAATATTATAGCACAAAATTGATTTTTACATCATATTAAAGATTCAGAAAAAATCTTTTTAGTAATACTAATAATTTAATCAAGAAATAAAATTTATATTTAAAATTAACTTTTAAAAAATAATTTAATTATATTTTTCAACAATAAAAATAAAACTTAAGCTGAGAGCTCGCTAGTTACTAATGAGAGGGAAAAGATTAGCTTTTATCAACATGTTGCCATCCAATTGACAAAAACTCAAAATAAAATATAAATAAACTATTACTGCAAATTAAACATATAAATATGCAATTTTCAGCACGTGTAAAAAATGAATTTTGATTTTTCTAAAAAAAAATGTAAAGAAAGTTTTTTTTTTACTTGTACAGTATTATTCATTAAATAAATCAGATTTATTTAAGACAAATATGATTTAACATATATATTTTTGATTAAAGGCCCAACGTCTAATTTGTAAAGCTTTAATAATAGAAATACATTTATAAAGATGGCCTAAATTAGGTAAATAATTACATAGTAATGTAACATGAGTCTGTAAATGTTTTAATAAATGAAGAATGTTCAGCTTTTATCCAAATTCTCTACTCTGTGAATCATATTTAACAAGATATTTTTCAGATACTAATATTTTAAATAAAAAGAGGTAAACTTCAATAAATTAAGTCAGTCTCTAAACGGATTTATGAATACTTAAATATTACAATTCAATAAAAACGGTTAATTTTATATCGCTTTATTGGTCGTTAAAAAGATAATTAACGTCCAGGGCTTCTCAAGACTGTCTGGTCTGAGAATGAAAATCTTGATTGTTCTTAACTGTTCTATTCAAAACTTTAAAAGTCTATCAAATTTGATAGCAGAAGATAGAAACTTTCATTAATTTATTTGAAAGTTGATTTCTTAGATTAAAAAGTATGTAAAATTTAGACTTAATAATTTTTTGGATTATGTTTATAGACCCAGAAAAATAAAATATTGTTATTCGCATCATTTAAATCGTTTTGAAAGTAAAACTAAAAACTGAATTTTTGGTAAATCCAAGTTATTTTTGTTGAATAATTCTTGAAATATTACAGAAATTACTCAAATTATTCTGTAGTATACATAACGATTCTGTTTTGAGTTCTTATATATTTTTAAAAAATGCTTGGTTTCTGTAAAGAAATGTCTCATATCAATTTGCAGTTTAAAGATTTTTACTTTAATTCAAAGGTGAAATTTTTCCATAACTCACAGATAATCAGAGAAATGTATGGTACATTACGATCTTAAGGTCTTTATAACTGCATGAGTGAATTATATGAGAATCAAAATTTGAACCTTAAAAACAAATTGATAAATTATGTATTAAAAGAGAAGTCACATAAAGTATTTAATTGACAAAAACAAATCACATAAAGTATTTAAATGACAATGGCAAGTCACATAAAACATTTAAATGACAATGACAAGTCACATAAACTATATAATTGACAATGGCGTTGCATAAAGTATTCAACAGACCAGTTTAAAGAGCTAAGCAGTTGGTCACCAAAGGCTGCTAGTAAAATAATCAAAGCATAAATTCACAATTCTATTAATTTTTCGTCAAGAGAATACACGATGCTACATAAAACAAATTAATGTAATTATCGAATGCAAACTAATAAACTTATCTGAGAGATATGGGATGTATCTGGTATTTCACATACATGCGAGTTAGCATACTTCCACATTGATCAGGTTGGCCAATATTTCAAGACTCAGGTTGAATCCTTTTCGTAAAGGTATAGATGACCTTCTTTTTACTTAAAACAAAACTGTGCCGTATGTGCAATTCACAAGTTACTTGGTCCTGTGTATAGGCGCCAATTTTTTGGAATTAGTCAAGTAACAATTTAAAGAAAATTTAATTAATAATTCTATACATATACGTAAACATGGGTTCTTCACATGTACGCAAGGGAACCGCACACAAAAATCCAGAAATACTTTGTTTCCGGTGTCAGGGGTTGGCAAACCGCTTCGCTCATCCCATCTGGAGATGAATTGCAGTTCTTGTGCTACAGTATTAGTTTTTCTTAGCATATATACCTAACTGCATATCTCCTTTAGAATAAAATTTAAGAAACATATGCTGAAAACGTTTTTTTTAAATAAACTTTACTCATTCAGCATTTCACGTGTTGATGCAATTTCTTAAAAAATGCCATGGATAACTTCCTTTTCTTTATCTGATCATGCATTTTAAACTGGGTAGAAAGAACCAAAAGTGAGGTCTGAATAGTAATATTAGGAAAAAAAATGAGGATTCCTATACTACAGAAATTTGGATATAGACAATTACATAACTATCAGAGCAATAAAATCCACTCGTATTTTTATAGGAAGTATTTCAAATATTTCCTGATTTTTTTATTTTTTTTTCAGTTTTAACAAACGAAAATATCTATCTTTATAAAGCAACATTTTGAAACAAATTTCTGGCGTTTTCTTCATTTTTTTATCTGTACAGAACTCATTTTGGAAATTTTTAGATTTAAGTTTCAAAATTGACACCATAGGTTGATGACAAATTTCGAAAAAAAAAATCATTAATTTAATTTAGTTTGCTAAGATTTCAAGAATTTGCATAAAAGCTATTTTGAAATTTGCTTGGCTTTTGTAGACTATAATCAAAGCACGAAGACGATATATTAGAAGAAAAAAAAATCTTTCCAAGCTTCCAAGTTATACGCATGGAAAACTCCTACGAAATAACTATCACTATGTCGCTATATCCCTCCCTTTTTTTTTCAAGTCAAGTCAACAACGGGAAAACGTTTAACTTTGACGTCTGCAAATTGTGTGTCCGATAAAACGAAGACTTTATCCAAAGCTTAAATGTAGTCATAAAATGAATACAAACTTTTAAAATATCGAAATAGCACACTAGATTTATAATTTCTTAAAATTTTATTTAATTATTCTAATTTAATCACAAGCAAGTTTAAACTGGCAAATATATCACAAGTATTTTTACATCTACCCGAAAAGGGCTAATTTTAAGTTTTGTAAATAATTTAAATTACTGAATGGGCTAATTTTGTTTAAGGGACACAAATAAGAACCGAGCAAGAGCTGATTAAATAAAATTATAACAATTTAAAAATTACCATTTGTGAGAGTTATTGTTTTAGCAATTTACATAAGTAAAACTGTAAAGTTTAAATTTTTTACATTTACAGAAATCTAAAGAACTAAATATATTTTCTACAATCAATATGCTAAGTAACGTTTAACAATTCACTACTTACAGAAATTTCAATTCTTGAGTAATTAATTTACTAAATTTTTTTTTATGTGAATGAACGAAGCATAAGAAAGGCTTCTTTAATAGCAACTTGTCAGTTAACTATCTTTTTAATAATTGAGAATATATTTCCTTTGAGCATACTCAGTCTTGAGGTCGGGTTATTAATTAAGTAGATATCATCTGTTTTTACCGTAAAACAAAAAATATTTTAGTTAGGAGTCAATAGAAAATATTTTTATGACTCTTTTTTAAAAAATTTTCTCTTAAAAACCATTTTTTCCATAAATAAAAGAGTACAACACTATTTAACGATCTAAAAAAGTCTCTGTGTGAGAAAAAACTGCTTATAAAGCTTTTTTAGTTTTGTGGTGATCTTAGCGCCATCTTTCATTCGTGTCATTCTAAAGCGCTACTACTACTTTCCTTAATACAGTCTATGTATATACTTCGCCGGGGGGAATCCCCGTTGAATGTATGCATGCGCTAAGTAGTGATATTCCAATGGTCGTTAATAAAATAAAAAGTTTATTATTCGAATAGCAATGTTTATATAACTTTAAATAATGAAATAATGTTTGTACAACTTCCTACATGAATATCGGGACAATGGTCACAGGGAGAAAAAACTTCGCATCGCTTCTGATTTAAAATAGATAAATTTTGTTAAAATTTTTGATTGAGTTTCATTTTGAAATGAAAGCGAAAGTGAACTATCTTGATGGGAAAGTTTCAGAGGTGAAGATGTCGAACTTTATTCCATCCGACCCTTCCCTCTGGTTTACGTTGGTAAAATCAACCTTTGAATTGGCTACTCCAAAACCAATAACAGCTTCTCGTACTGAATACAACTACTGGATGAGTACCTTACCACTTGAAATCGCGATAACAGTTCGCGATATTATTCTTCACCAGAAGCAATCGACCCTTACAGCCAACTAAAATCTGAAATCATTTTCCCGATGCGGAGAATCTAAATCTCATAAAATTCAAAAGTTATTGGCTGGAAAACAATTACATGATCGAAAACCATCAAAACTCTTAGGAATAATGATTAGACGCAAGGAAAATCACAAATATCGTCGATTCTCTTTTACTGGAATTATTTCTTCAGCGTCTACCATTATTTTGGGTGAAAATTGAATCCGCACAACATCCTATCATCCCTAATTAAATGGATCCGTAGAACGTTTCCAAAGGGACTTTAAGAGTTCTATTATAGCCCATTGTCAACCAAATTGGACTGAAACTATTCCCACAGTTTTACTTGGAATTCGACCTGCCATTAAACCTGGTGTGGTGATATCTTAATAAGGCAGATAACATCTACGGGATATAAGCATGCTTTTGCCCTGTGGTTATATTATCAGCCTTCTACTCTAAAGGTCCCGGGTTCTATTCTGCGCCAACATCACCTCCCTAATTGGTGACCTCGGACGTGATGAACCTTCACCTTCAACCTTCAAGCAACTGATGTGACGCCATCTACCCGCAACCAAAGTCGTCAAACTCACATGACGCAACAATTCACTTACGCTCGCCATAACGCTTGGCGTAATTAAAAAGTTATCCGCTCGCCAAACAAAAATTGGGTACGGCGCAGTAGATACAACAGTTACACACAGCTTCCACTCACTCAACAAACCAATTCATCACCACTCAACAATAGCGCATATCTTTCGCAACTCACTGGAGGGTGAGTCTGGTGATATCTTAATAAGTCAAATAACATCTACAGGATATGAGGATGCTTTTGCCCTGTGGTTATGTTATCGGCCTTCAGACCCAAAGGTCCCGGGTTCTATTCCAAGCTCAATTCACCTCCCACACTGGCATAAAGGCCACATATTCTGAATTAGTCTATTGTACAACCCTCAGATTGCCTTCTGACATTTTTACAACCTCAAAAAGTAGATTCATCTATACCAACAGATACTTGTGTGTCAAAATTCAAAGCACTAATGTAATCTACAAATCCTATCTCGACATCTAAACACTCGGTTAAGTCTATTTATGTTCATCCATCTTTAAGTACTTGCTCTGGTGTACTTTTGCGAGTGGACAGTGTTAAACCTTCTCTTTCACTTTCCTACACTGGTCCACATCCTGTAATCATCAGGAAATATAAAACTTTTATATTAAAAGTTAATAAGAAGAATGACACAGTTTCCATAGACCGTGTCAAAAACGTGTTGACAGGATATTGTGACTAGTTACCTTCTGTACCTGCTTGTATTCATAAAACTCAAGATGAACTCTGTTCACTAGGAGGATACTCATTTAGTGATCGTAGTGCCATCTTTCATTCATGTCATTCTAAAGCGCTACCTATCTACTTTCCCTAATACAATTTAATGTATATACTTCGCCCGAGGGGATCCCTGTTGAATGTATGCGTGCGCTAAGTAGTAATGTCCTGAAGGTCGTTAGTGAAATAAAGAATTTATTTTTCTAATAGAGATGAAATGTTTTATACAACATCCTACATGAACATCACCACAGTGTTAATATCAGAATCGAGATGAAAATTTGCTCATATAAGAATATATTACTGAACAGCCTTTTACTGAAAAATTATTGTATTAGCAATTTATTCACATGAGAAAATAATTGCAATATCCTTAGTTTAAACTATGTGGTAATAAATGGCTCTCTTACCAGTAATTTATAGAGGTTCTCATTATAATTGGATTTCTCCCATGAAAGGTTCTAATAGAGCTTTATCAACTTAACCATCTATATTGTTTAGGAACCCTTAATGAAATTTTTCTCTCTTACGCCGATTTTGATTTCGTTTAAAAAGGATTTACTATCCAGCATCACTCCTTTTAAAATCAAATTAATCCTTTATTTATTATTATCAATTTTATAAATCTTGCTTTATCACAATTATTTCAAAAATTTGTTTTATGCACCGTTTTTAATTTTTTAGTAGACACTGCAGATAGAAATATTTGATTTATTACACGATACCATGACTTAGCCAAAAGTACTCTGGAAGATACCGCGAATATAAATATTTGTATCTCTGTGTTTAATATATTTAAATGATGCCATTTATTCAAAATCAATTATTTTTGGCAATTACCTGGTTTTTCCATCATATTAATAGTAACCATACAATTAAATTAATACAATTTACAGTAAAAATTATCAGCGAAATATTTTCCAGAACCAAATAACATACTGTTACAAACCTGTAATTTTGCTTCTCAGCACAAATAGTGTCATCATAACGAAGACCGTTTTATGATCAATTCTATGGTTGGCGATCTGGTGTCGTTTTAGTGTTCCCAGAGTTTGGCGACAAAATGGCTAATGCTGGAAGCATCAAGGTATTGTCGATCCGTCTATTAGGAACCGAGATGGGCCTGATTGATTTAGAAGATTCTAGGTCCGCCCCCCGGATCTATAAAAGGCCGGCCCTCTCAAGCTGCAAATAGTGGTGAATTGAATTGTAGTCGGAATCACCTTCAAGTAAGGAGGCAATACAACGGCGGAATGCCAGCGTTGTGTGTTGCTATTGCTGAACTGAGCTGTGATCAGCGTCTGTGGAGGCAGCATCGTGTGTAGCAGCCAATTGTAGGAAGTAGTGAGTCAGCAGCCAAAGTGAAAAGAGACAGAGGAGTGTTTCAGCTGTCTGGAGAGACCATAGACGAACCTCCGAGGATTCCCTCTCTTGCTGAATTCTTTCTAGCCGCTTTGTGTACTGTAGTCAATTTCTACTTGTGGGCTTCTGTTGCTGTGTGTTCGTCTCGGTTGCAAATATTTGTCGCCTTTGTGCTTCTTGTCTTCGTGTAAATAACCGTCGTCGTAGTTTCTTACTGAGGCCTGTTGAACGTGTTCTCACACTAAACACATAACTCACTACTAAACAAACCCGACAATGGAAATCTGTAATAATATTATTTTTGTAAAAATATAAATAGAAGATTTAAAACAATGGTCACTTTAAATAGAGGTAAATTATTCTTCTTCAAGTACATCATTGTTGAATTTTTAAGGTTTTTATCAAATCTAATGTTGATAAGTATTTCAGAAATATTGAAATTTAGTTTATTATCATATTATGAAAATCATTTAAAATATATTTCATTTTCAAGCCATAAGAAACATGTAGCATCTAAAATTAAAAATAAAATAAAAGTAAGAGATGCGAACCAGAGGATTTAATTCATTATCGAAACACAGACAAAAATTGAATCGATCTCAAATGATCACTTATGTAATTATTTTCCTTTCCTCCTTAAATTCTAAATGGCGAAAAAAAAAGGGGCGAGTTACAATTTATTAATGTGGGTGTGATGGGTTTTAATGTATCAGTCCACTGGTTTAGATTATTATTGGTTTATTGAATGATTAAAATAAGATGATTTTTACAATGAAGTTTCTCAGATGAAGAATTAATTGCAATGTCATGGAGATATGTTCAGTTGCTCTTTTCCACCTACGCGTGGCACCTTGAGCGTTTGCAGATGAATTCTTTAACACAAGAATTCCAGTTTCTGCCCTTTGAAGAGGATCATGTCTCAACAGTTTCCGGTCGCATCCCTTCTCGGTAGCGGACGGTCCGTATTCCTTGCTGTCGGGAACTGTCTCTGTCCTCTCCCCTCTGACTGCTGATTAACACCGGAAGAAGTGCTGAGCGCCCTCTCGTGGAATTAATTTACCACATTAATATGAAACATTCAACTTCATTCGGAAACAGGAAAAGAATTGTTGAAACCAAGTGCTGCTAAAAAAACTCGAATTCTGACCCACTAGCTTCTTCCCCAGTGCATCAGTTAAAAAGGAACAAAATAACCTTGAATAATATTTATGCCTATAAATCTATATAAATAAAATTGAATGTTTGTCTGTAAGACTCTTATGAGCTGCCGTACCGCTCATCCGATTCCAATAAAACTTCAACATACTGCTTGCACTTACACGAAGTTTTAGGCATAATACAATCATCTAAAATATTAAAGATATTTTCAGACCTATTTACCGCATCTATTTATCATGGTTTAACCACAAAATAACTAGTCAAAGAAATACAACAGATTCAGTAAAAATGCTAAATTCAATCTAGACGTTAATATTTCGTAACAATTGTATATAAATGCAATGCAAATCTTTCTCTGAAGTAATATTTTTATTAGGGAGTATGTAAGAAAATGTTAGGGGAACCATTCCTGTAAGTCTGAAATGTTAACCAAACACTTAATACAATTTTAGCGTTTTTTGCAATAATTTCCAAAAATATTATAGTACAAATAATTTTGCACTATCTTGATTTTCATAAAATTATCTTTTCAACTATATTAAAGATTTTATGGTAAAAATATATCTTCTATGTTTAATCAATTTTAAAACGAGGTGTTTTAATTACATTTTCTAGCATTAAACTTGAAAATACTGAACGAATATTAAACGGATCACGAGATACAATAAATAGTTTCTTTCATTACCATTCTGAAAGAACACCAAGCTTTGCAAATCTAAAAAAACTCACAAATCTAATACATGAAAATAAATATTTGTTTGTAGAGTAACATAATAAAAATGGAATAAATATTATTTATGCTTTTTCTTTATATATCCTTCAATTTCAATTAATGTATTCATTGCCGACAAGAAAATAAATATCATTCTTTCAATCATTCTTAATTAAATAAGATAACTATTTCAAATTCCAAAAGATATTTCCAAGATTATTTATTTTGTGGCAGCTACGTGCCGGGTACTAACTAGTATCATATAAAACTTCATTCCCAAACTAAGCGAGATATTGTACGTTTCAGTATCCTGAGACTTCTTTTCGACTACTTTTTTCATGTGGGTGTCGTTTTTGATTGCATTATTTTAATTAAACTCAAAATTTATTATTTTATTTCCGCGATAAGTCAGAGTTTACTTTATTGTTCAATTAGCCGTCTTTAGCGACCAGCCGGTTCGCCAATCTCAATGCTCTTTAAAATTTTAATAATTGAATATTTTATATAACTTTTATTTTAATAGCTTTTTCGTCAAAATATTTTAAAGCTACAAATTTTGATAGTCACATAATTCACCCATAATGTTATAAAGGCCTTCAGCCATAACATATTATGTATCTCTCTAATTTTCTGTTAGCTCCCATAGAATTTATGTTTAAAGTGAAAATGGTTAATCTGCAATTAATATAGGAACAGTTTTTACTGAAACAAAACATTTTTAATAGGAGTACAGAAAACAGAATTGCTGAGCATTTAAATCTTATTGGCACTAAAGAATATCTTTCTTAATTTATGTAATATCTCAACAATTTATCAATAAAAGAAAAGATTTTTTGGTGGGAAAGTTAATCGGTATTTTCTAATGAAAATTCTAATTAAAAATTCCAAAAAGGGATCACAGGTGCACATTCCAGACCTGTTGTGTATGCATGTGTTAAATTCGGTAGCTGTAGGTCAATCGGTCTGGTCTGTAGAGCGCCAACACACACACACACATTAAACTTTTTTTATAAGTATTGATATAGATATGAATGTTATCACCTCTTTTCATCTTTCTTTTCACCCCAATTTTGCTACGAATTAAGCTTATACTGAAGCCTGCTCAAACGCGTAGAGGTTTTTAGAATACGTTGGCAAACAATAGTAAGGTTTGGATAATTCCTTTTTTTAAGATGATATAGACATTTTTAGTGCAATATTTATTTTAGAAGATAATGGAATTCTTATTTTAGATGCTAAGAAGAAACAGAGAAAATTAACTGAGTTACAAATTATTGATGTTAAATTAATAACTCATTGCAACAACGTTTTATCAATCTTTATAATTTAATGAAATATTTTATGGCATAATTTATTTAAAAGAAATGGATCCCAGTTTGGCATGTGCTGCTTTCATCCTGTGCTTTAAAGAAGTTCTTGCCTCAATTTCACACTTTCTGTTTCCTATACATATATTCAAATCGCCTTCCCTTTTGATTTGAAAATGTTAGGCGCCATGAAAATACATAAATAAATGGTGGAAATAAATTATTTGAAGACTTAATCATTTGACAAACGATATCTATGTGGAAAAAATATAGTTCAATAGATAATATTATACATTTTTATGGGTAAATAGGAGTAATTGTTATTTAAGCTTCTACAGCTTCATTTTAATTAAATTTTAGTCTGTTAGAAAAGATTTTGCTTCATTTTTTGTAAGATTGAAAATAACCAATAACTGGTGTGAATATTTTATTGAACTGCTGAGCATTTAATCATTGACGCGATATCATTTTCATGTGAATGAGACTTCATAAGGCAATCGAAACTGTTCTTACCGTCAAAACATTTATCTGCATTAATTAATGAATAGTTGTATGTCATTAAGATCTTGGTCTTCTTTCCAATAGACATTTAAGGTTTCTGAAGAAGTGATGATCGATGTACCTATTCATTTAAATCCGGTATTTTCTATCCTTTTCTTTTTAGTTTTTATGTTTATTGATATTTGGGATGGATTTTCAGATACTGTTCCACAATGGATTGTAAAACAATCAGCTCTTTTGCTCATGCGTCAGTATGGGTTTATTTTGTCAAAATAGGGGTGAAAAGGGAAAATTAAAGGAGGAGATGTTTACATTTAACAATAAACATTCATGGATTTATGAGACGTAAACATTACTGATAATCTAAATCTATACTTATAATAAAACTCAATGTGTGTGTGTGTGTTGGCGCTCTACAGGCCAGACCGTTGGACCTACAGCTACCAAATTTGGCGCATGTATACCTTGGAGGTCGGGAATGCGCACCTCGGAGCCTTTTTTTTTCGAATTTTTAATTAGAATTTGAATTAATAAAAATGTAAGCGAAATTTCGACGTTTTTCCGCTATAACTTTCGAAAATATAATTGCAAAAACATGATTTTTATATCAATTTAAAGATTAAAAAATTAGCTTTTTAATGGTATCAGTGTTTTAATGTATAACTTTAGCCTCTATTTTTAACGAATTTTTAAAGAAATATTTTAACTATGTTTTTTTAGCACGTGACTGGATAAAATAAAAGAATACCGGAAGTTCGAATTTAAAAAAAACTATCATTGCAAAATAAATCTAAAGAAATGCAATTTCTAGCACGTGACTGGATAAAAAAAGAAATATAAAATGTGATATTTTCTAAAAAAAATAAATGCAAAGCAAAGGATTCTATGATCGTTTGCAATATCCAAACAATAAATTCAATAAATCTTCTTTATTTACGGTAAACCTGATTGAATTTTGACAGGATATGCATTGAAATCCCGACTTAATGGCATATTTATGTTATCGTTTGCAATATCTGTATCATTAATTTAATACTTTTTTTCCCTTTCTCGCTTTCTTTAAAAAAACATATTTAATATTTTAGCAACATCACCGGAAAAAACATTTTCATTATTTTGGAAGCATAACCGATAGTTAAAACTGACTGATTTATAAAATTAAAGAATATTATTAGGAAAATGTATTCTTTTAGAACTTTCCGTCCATCATCTTAAAGGAAATATTAATTTCAGGCCCATCAATGCCCGGAATTACTTCAAGGCTAATGAATATGTGATTTAATTGAAAATTTTAGAACGCATTACTCATGGCGAACCAATTGGTCGCCAAAGGCGGCTAGTTAGTAATATAGAAGGGAAAAAGTACTAATGCACAATAAAATATTTGAGAACAATTTTTATTTAATGTAAAAAGCATAAAAATTAAATTATGAAGAATAAATAAAAAATTTGTCTTCTTAAAATTTAGTTATTATTTTTTTTTACAAAATAATAATGATCTTTTTTATATTAAGACGCTTCTTTCTTATATGTTCTCGAATTTTATTCGACATTATTTAAAGGTTAACAACAATAAATAATCAAGAGTTTATTCTGTTTAAAACATTATATTTTCCCTTAAGGAATTGCTGAAATATAGAATGCCTTATAAATACTATTTTAAATAGATTTATTTATTTAAAAATTATTTATTAAATAGTTTTGAGTTAAAATGAAATGCTATCAGAACGGTGTATGCGGTATTCATGTGTATGCGGTACAACACTCGCATGCACATGAAAAAAAATTGAACGAAAATTTATCAATGGGGAATATTCAAGGTCAACGGTGAATACCGAAAATGCGCTCATCATTCAGCGCCCCCCCCCCCTTAATGAGATGGAAAAAACGGTCGTTTCAGAATCTGTTGACGAACAGTGGACTCTTCGAATAATTAAAGATTAATTTTTTATAAATGTGCACAATTGTAAATAGACATAAAAATCATTCTATTAAAACTAAACTTTCTCCTGTGAGAGCTTTTTGTGGGTTTTTTGATATTCTGATATTTCTGAATTCAAAATTAGTTTGTTTAAATCTTAGACAAAAAAAAAATCTATAAATTTTTATGTAAATCTTTTATTTCTTCAATAATGGTATCTCCATTTTAAAGCAAAATTTTCTATCTATGTCACACCAAATTCCAATTTCCCAACACTGTTTACATCAAAGAGCTTTTTCTTTCCAATATTCATATCCACTCGAATCCAATTTCAATTCCGTCTCTATTAACCACAAGAGAATATTAAATTTCAATTCCGAGATCTTGCGCCATCCAATTTCCTTCCCTTAATCCTTTGCATCGAAGTTTATAGCCGAAGGAGTATCTTCAATAAATTCATTTTTGCCGAGAGAAAAGGATTAACTCGCTCTCGCGACACCCAAGAAAGGGAAAGATAATAATTTGCAGTTCCTTTCTTCCCCAATCTCTTTAATCAATAGAAGAGATTAGCAGATAGCATTAAATAACGGTTTTTATCCCCCGGGGATCTATAACAGGGCTTTCCTTCTCCGCTCTATATCCCAGCCTGGTGAAATTCGATTCTGGCAGAACGGTGAGAACCGATTGTCTCTGGCCCTTTGATATTAACATAGATAAATATTCTCTGGTCCCTTTCCATTGGGTTAGGTATCGATGTTGAAGATGAGAGAAAGGAAGATTTATTGGAGAGCATCCATAAGAGTTTTTCTTTCTCTTATTTACACCCTTGCAGGAGTCTTTTGTTTCTTGTAGACAGCAATAACATTCTAGGACTCTTAGACTATCTGAGAAATGCATTGTATTGTTTTCGCTCTTTTTTCTTTTTCGAAATTTTGTGCTGCCTCGTTGCAGATATTATTAAAACTATCATGGCCATCTCGGAACCTATTTCCTTATCACGATTTCGAATAAACATTTTGATTTCACTTCCATTTTAAGTTATTAAACTTTTTTAATAACGCGGAGTTAAAGCTCAAATTTAGATAAATCATATTACTTGAAAATTATTTTTTTAAAAATCTTGGTATTTCAAATAAAATCTGCAAATTTTTTTTATTTTGTAATTCTTTCTTCTCTTGCTTCTCAAGCCTTGAATTTAGTTTAGCTTATTTTACGCCCCATTTTAGAACAATAAAGCTGCTTTAGGTAGAAGCTGGTATTTTTGAATGGCCGCCACATGATGAAGTCTTCAACCATTTTTTTTTAAAAAAAGAGGGAAATAGATAGAAAACTTCAAATTTGGTTTAAAGACCATATACCATATATCTTCTATATAAACAAATAAATAAACTTTGAGCAACTGTGTTCACAGACAGACAAATATTATACCAAAAATAAGTTTTTCGAACTGAGGCACTGAAATGAAGAAATTCGTCAAAATCTCGAGTTCGAATATTTTTTACGATTACAATACATTCTCTTTGGATAATTAATATATGAAAAAATAACAATGATTTTTTTTGAAAGCCAAGCAAGCCTGGTGGAGAAAAATGTTTAAGAGCAAATTTATTAAAATTTCCTCAATAAAAATCGTTGTTTTAATTTCTATTGTGCCAAAGAAAAATATTCAGTAGTGAACTAACTCAGTTGAAAATTCATGCTTTTGAAAGGCAAATTCAATTGATGGCTCTCTTTAAATATGATTTAAAAAAAAAATTCAGAACTCTAAAAACGCACATTTCAAGCTTTTGTCTGTAAAGAAGATTCAAGATATATTTCCAAAATCTGAATTCTAGTTGAACCAAGAATACAATGCAAAGAAAGCTATTCTAAAGAAATATTCCTTTTTTACATTTTTTTAATTAATTACCGCAACACAATGACAAGATGGTTTCAAATTCGTTTGTAAAAGTCTCGAAAGATTTAATGAAAAAGTCTTAATTAGCCCTTTTTTTTACTAAAAGAGGAATTGTATAAGAATTTTTTAATGACTGAAGAATTAAGTACATGCAAGAATTGTTACGGTCTTAAATAAAAAAAAACGAAAAGAAAAAAGTTTGTCGTTAAATGGGTTTTTAAAAAAATATAAAAAGCCCTTCTACCTGATGTAAGTTTTTTTTTTTTTTAATATGAAGAAAAAACGCTGTTGAAAAGTCGGAAGCTTGTTCCATCTTTAATTAACATCGAAGTTTTTTTTTATTACTGTTCAATGAAACACCATTTGTTTTAATCTATTATAGCAGAATTTAAAATAATTTAAATTTTTATAAAAAACCCTAAACAATGGACGTCCTCTTTTTTGCCTCTAAAACTTCCAAAAAGTTGAGAATCGACTAACGTGGATTTTTTATTTTTTTATTCATTAGGATCAAGATAGAGTCTATTAAAAAATTTTCATTTGAAATGTAGACAATAAGTTGGGTAAGATATAGTTCATCATAGCGTTAATTGATAGTGTACGAAACGGTATATTCATCAGTACTGATGACTGCGAGTTCTTTAAGCTTTATGATGCTTTATTTAGCTGTTTGATATGCCTCGTTTTAAATAATATGTATAGAGCAGTTTAGCCGAGGTTGGCTCTTGGTTAAATCTCATGAACCAAGCCAAGTTTTAGATTCACAAAAAAAATTATATGACTGGACCAAATTAAATTAATTTAACAATATAATTATCAGTATACATGATTATCCCTAACGATAAATGAGACTTAAAATTGTCCCCACGATGTGAAATTACAATCTGCGTTTTGGTATTTAGTAACTCAAACTTGTTTGTTTGCCTTTGAGTAAAAGTTAAGCATGAATACAATTTATTAATGGGATCTTGCCTTCTTGTTTTATCTACATTTTCTGCATTGTAGTAAAGCTCAATGAGTCGAAGTCTGCAATTTTTATAACTTTATTCTATATTGATTCATTATATTCTCACTTCATGATATGATTTGGAAGACATTTTCTATTATGTCCCTGCGTTATTGTTTTATTTTGTATTTGGCAAGGCATTTTTTTTCTACTAATAGATGCCTTTTTATTTCAATTTAATTTTAAGTACATATTTTAATTTGAGTGTCGGTGAATATCATGTACAGAGAAGATTTTACTGCAAGGGAATAAAGGTTACTAAGAGAGAGAATTTTGTGACAGAGGGCGAACTAAAACCAAGAAAAGGAAAATTATTTATGTGATATCAAACTTCGCATTTTAAGCTGGATTTTTGCAAAGATTAAAGAACTGAGGTCTGTTAATTCATAATATACTCACTTCACTTAGAAATTATTTTTAATATTATCTTTCGGCGTTAATTTTTTTTTCTTAAGCATTGCATTTTTTTTTTGTTAGTAGATAACCATTTTTTTATCACTAATATTCAATAATTGTTTGAAGTGATAATTTTTTTATTTAAGTGTTCATGAGCATTCTAGATTGAAAAAATTAATTGTAAGAAAACAAAAACGTTTATGTTATAATATATTTGCGTTGCTCCTTCAATTCAGACTGATACGCAGCAGTAGCATTAGCAATTTGCTTCTTAAAAATAATATTTCGTTCCATAGACGTTCATAAAGAAATCGCAAAGATCATTTGCCATTCTTAAACCTTCACTAAAATTTTTCAAATTAAATGTCAGTGCTTGTTGAAGCCTCTTCTTCAATGGGCTGTGAATTTAACATTTCCTCCAAGTCGGTTTCAATCAAATCTTCATCTTGCGATTCAAGCAATTCCTGAATGTCACTTGATTCTATCTGTTTGAACCCCTCTCATCCTATTCCCTTCGCGATTTTGGCTATGTTTGCAGATTGCATTTAACAACATATTTTAGACAAAGTTGTAATAAGATTTATTTCACTTTTTTTATTAGTCTATTTGACGGCATTTACAAAGGATATTGGGTTGGATACCTATTGGAATCCGTTTATTATAATGTATGTACTTATTAGATCCGCGAATAAAGAAATTTTTAGCCTCGAATATAGGAATTGGGTCAATTTTTTTTAATCCGCGAATAGTGAAAATATGAATGAAGGAAGCGCGAATAAGGAGCTTTTACTGTATTGCAATCAATACTTTTTATTTTTTCAGCATTCTACATATGGACATGAGACTTTCTGCTACATCTTTCCTGAATTAATCTGTGACAACCGTATCAAGACATTTTTAACACTATGATAGAGCATTATCTAATCGTTTATTAATATTTTCTTATCGTTTAATAATAAAATATGTGTTGTGAAGTAATACCATATTCAAAAAATATATGATGTTACAATAAAATTGATGCTATACATTCGTTATACACGATGTGAAAAGTTTGAGCTAATTCCATTAAAGAACAAAGTATTATATATAATTTGATTATTCAGAATATCATCTATTGTCATGTCAAACTGAATTTCTTTTAAAGTGTATCAATCATTTTAAAATATATTAGAACTATTGCATTTGACATATTGATAATATGCATAACTCCTCTAATGCAGTCAATTCGAATAGACATTTACAATAATTATTGTTGCGTGAGAATTTTAAAATAAAATAAAAATTAGGGCAGGGGAAATTTTATTTGTTTAAATAACTTCTCAGTACAATTTTCTGTTTTGTCTAATAACGATTTTTCGAGCTGCTTTTATTTCTTGTACATTTTATTTACGTATTAAAATATTTATTTCGGAATTTTGTTTCAAAGTTAATAGAATTTCTATGTTAATTCTATAAATTTTTTTCCATTTCTAATCTTCAACTTCCACACTGTGTATTTAGTACTTGAAACAACATATTAATTAAAGAAGGTTTTTTCAGGTATCTCGCTATTAGCTCTTCGATAATAAAAATATGTTTGTTGAATTTTATTTTTGAAATGTGAAAAATAAAGGAAGGTCAGAAGAATACTAAAAACAGCACATTTATTCCCAAAACGATTTTAAATACTTCTTAAATTGAGAATAGTTACTTAAAATATAATCGTTTAAAATTATTGAGGATTATTTCTAATTTTTTCAAGTCTAATGTTTGTATAATTCTTGTATATTAATTTTTATATTCAAAAACTGAAATTTTTGAAATCAAATATATTACAAATTTAGAATAATTTAATAAAAATTACAAAATTTATTTACAATATATGATTTTTTTAATGTTTATTCATAATAACTCCGATTTTTGAAAACAAATTTGGAACTTTAGAGTAGGGTATATTTTTTAGAATAGGATTGAGAAAAAAAAATTTTTCTGCTAAAAAAATAGAGAGAGAAAGAGAATCACATATTTATGAGTTTTAGAAACTCTTTTCAACCACTCACTATAGAACAAAAATTCTAGTAAATAAAAGAACACCACCATTTCCGACTTTAAATATTAATTTTTAAAAAAAATTTTACTCTGCAAAGAAAATTTTGTGTATATAATAATAGAAAAGGAATTATTTCACACAATGACTATTCTAGAAAATTTCCTGGGGTTGATAACCACTAAAACACATTAATAATTATTATTATTTAGAATTCAGTTTTAGAATTTTTAATAATAATTAAATAACTTAATTAGCATTTTATAATCTAACTTCTCAGCAAGATCCGGTACATATAAAAAATTATATTCATTTATACATTGAGAATTATTATGCAATATTTTTTCCTAGAAAAAACATAGATATAAAATAAAAAACAAAACGAAAATAAAAAAGTCATTGCATAAACGAACAATAAAGTAGAAGTCATACAGTTAAAATAATCCTCCTTTTCTCGGAACGATATGTAATTCACCAATTGCATCATCCAATCATGTGCATTTCCGACGAGTTTTTTTAGCGTTAAAATAGCATAAATCATTTAATAATGCATTTTTAGACAATTTATTCCACTTGTTCGAGTATTGAATCGATCAGTAAGTTTAATCTTTATTCTTTTATTTAATCTCGTGAGAACAGTGTTTTAAACTACTTTTTCGTTGATGAGAGCATATTATATTATTTTACATCAAATTAATAATTACTCTTAAATTCATATAATTATAAAAAAATTAACTAAAAATCCTTGTTCTGCATTTTTAGTGTAACTCTCATAGTTCGCTTATTCATTCCAGGATCGCGCTATGAAAATTAAAAGTTCTCAACTAAAATATTGAATGCTTCAAAAGTTGGCGTTTATGTTTATGAAGGCATCAATGTTCTGGTGATGAAAATCGCGATATTTGTGACCATGGCATTCTCGACGATGATGATAGTTCTGCTGGCCATCATGATGATAATCATGTTATCTATGATAATGGTGATGGTGTTGAGCTTCTGTTTCTACCTAAAGTGTGCCAGATATGTACAAGCTTCTACATCAAGTGTTCAGTTCCCGCCAAGAAAAATTATAGTCAGGAGGGTAGCAGTGGTACAAAGAAAGCTTCCCAATAAAGTAAACTAATTTGGAATAAGCTTGATATTCAAATTCATCTATCCAAGTGACTATTTGCAGTAAATGATGGCTTTGTATGTTAAATTAGTATGTGCAAATGCTTGGATATGCAATAATTCATTTAAAAAATAAGAATAAAGAGATTTATAACTGGACTACAATATTTTTTCATTTATGCTACATAGAGGTGTTGCTATATAAAAGTAGGTTTGTATGTCTTTTTTAATAGGTCTTTAATCATTTTAATTACTGAAACGTTATCTCATCTGGGACAGCTATTTTTATCAGCTGAATGATGAAGAAGAAAATAAAGAGGATATCAAGCTGAGAATTTTTTTAAAAATGAGTTGTTGTTTTTCTCAAATAGATTTTTTTAATAGTGAACCTGTTATTTTTTTATCATTCTGACTCAACTCAAATAATTTATTCTTATAAATGCATTTATTTTTTGTCTAATATCAAATTCAAGTAACATCAGACTAAGTAGACAGCAACCGTTATGTCTTTTAATATGTGTTTAAACATATTTGTGAAATTGATTAATTCTTAAATAGCTGTCGGATTAATTTTGTTATTTCATCAACATTATTTCAAGCTATATAGATGATAATATGTTTCGTTTCATTTAATTTGCATACAATGTTGAAAAGTTGATTCCATTTTCATAAATTTATATAGTACTTTAAATGTTATTTCATTGCTGTGAAAAGCATTTATGATAAAATGCAACTATATTGTTTTGCAGTCTAAAATTAACTGGTTCTAAATACAAAACTATTCTTTTTATGTATAAAGCGAAATCTTGACACATTATATGCCGAAGACTAGTTCACGAGGATAATGGTAAATTATTTAAATTCCTTAATATTTTTCTTTCCTAAATTTCTCCTACTTTAATATAATATATTTGAAATTTTAAAAAATTACATCGTGTTTTTAAATTATAAATCAAAATTGTTAGATTATTAAAAAATAGCAGTAATATATTTAACCTTAGTGGCATTGTGATTTTAACAGAAATGCATTGCATAGTACTTAACTAAATTTGGTTAAATTCATTATTAAAAATTATATTGTGGCAATCATATCAAGATTGTAGGCCATCTTTGATAACTTGAAAGACAATTTAGTAGTTTAATCTCCAATGAGTTTCGATGTCATAGTTTTCATTTCATTATTTCTTTTTTTTTTTTCAATTTACAGACTAACTATATAGGAAAGCTACTATGTAGAAGCTTATTTCTCATATCGCGTGAAGGTTGGGTTGCACAGTTCAACATAGATAAGAAGAAAAGCTATTTAAAGGATCATATACTTCATTTCGATATTAAAATTTACATGGAAATATATAATTATATCTGCAAAGATTCAACAAATTTTATATTTCTTGACTGTTTAGCCATTTTTTTCCGAGATAAAAATGAGGAGAATTACAAACTGCCATTTTATTGTTAATATATGATATAAAAATGTGTCATGATTATCTATAAACTTGTAATGTTTCATCTGTTTCTATAGTATTCAAATTTTCTGTTAAACATATTTTTTTTTCGAATTATGGTTGAATAACTATCTAATTATTGTAAATATCATCGTATTTCTACCCTTCCACATTTTATATGAAAATATAAAATAGATATCACTACTAATAGTTTTTCAGAGTTTGGATGATTTACACTTTAAGATAAATTTCTCAAAACAATAACTTTGAAAAATAAAGATGAAAATGAATTCAAAACTCTATTGGAGCCATATAAAGAAATAGTAATCTATTTCATTTCGCAAATAAAGAGCTGCTTAATATAAATATTTTCTTTAAAAACAAATTTGCAATATTAGATTTTCAATAATAGCATAATCGGCTGGGAAATATGTGTAAAGGTTTTAAGTCCTTTGGATTAATTAGCCTAAAGTTTAGAGATAGAATAAAATATTGTACTGAGAACTGAAGTTCAAGAAATTTATTTTAAACCACCATTTGTCATCATTATTTATAAATTTTCATAGACACTTTAATCGAATGCAAAAGGGAAACAAGAATTTTTCTAAAAACATTAGAGTTAAAATATTTTTTGTCATCCTTGAATAATGTATGAATTTATATTTAACCTCTAAAATGTATTCATCAGTATTAAATTGTTACAAATTTAGATTTAAATATTTAATTATGAATAAATGAAGGGGAATTTTTAAATAAATAGTTGAACATTAAAACGTAGTTTCAAAAGAATGGACATTAAAACACAGTCTCAAAAGTATCCCAAAAAGACGATGCATCCATATTATTTCCGAGTTTGAGTAATACAGTTTAACGTTCTTAAATTTCATTTCAAAATGTACTCAGAAATGCATCATCATAGCTTTTAATTACTGCCTTCTTTTGTTTTCATCGAACATCGAAACTGGAATAGTTCTGTTTCTTTTTTCGAATAGCCTTTAGTAATGTTTTCTACAAAAATTTTTGAACTATCGTAAAGTACAAAATAGTATTTAGCAACTTTAACTGAAACTCGGATGTATTGTTCGTTTACAGAAGAAAAAGATCTTTTCTCTTGCGTGTCTGAAGGAACAAATAAACGAATTTCAACAAGAAATTTTTATCTAATTATTCTGTAAACAGAATAATGCATTTTGAATTTCACAATTCTTTTCCTTCCTAATTATTTGTGTTACTGCTTTAATCAATATCGACTGCGATATCATTATCGAAACTGGAATAATTCTGTCAGCATGATATTTAAATTAATGTATTAACAAGAGAACAAAGAGAAATAGGTTTTGCCTTTCCTTTGCTGAAGACACGCGAATTTTATCAGATTCTTTTATTTGTATTTTGATTTTTATGGAATTTCTAATTTTGTAACTAACGACGGCTTGTAAAATATGTATTGTCATACTAATTAGCTGTAAATAGCACTATACTTAGTTTAACTTTTTACACGCTTTAAGGTCAGTCAATTTATGAACTGTTATCTTTCTTTTCAAATGAGATTTAAGCAGAATAATTTCCCTCTTAATAAGATGATGTTTCTAGATATAAACATTCAAAGTGTAATTATTTTGAGAATTTTAAAGAAATTGTCTGAAAAAAAAGCGAGTAGAAGTCAAAAGTAAACATACATGGAGCCATACATGACCATATGCATTTAACGTATCGAATATAAGCATTAATAAAAATTGTTATCCAATCTTAAGGTACTAGGGAATTATGAAAGGATTAACAATTTATAAAAATTACAAAATACAAATTTCTATTTGTTGCTACCTAGTATGTGTCTGAAATATTATCCTTTAATTATAGAAATTTTTATAAATAAATTATTTTCTCGTCTGATCATTTCAAAAATTTATTATCATGTGAGAACATGATATTGTTTTGGTTTGAAGTTTTTGAAGCCTCAAATAGGGTAGGCAACAAAATAACGATTTATCGCTTTTGAGGCATCCATTTTTTTGGGTTATTAGAAAATAATGCCGAATGTTGTCTCACGTGGAGATTTATTGCCAAATAAGTTACAACTTGATTTCCAAATTGTTTATTCTCGGAATTCTTACGAATTGTCTTAATTAATTTAAGTCATTAACCAGTCGGTTTGAAATAATCACGAAACTATCGGATTACGCATGCGTCGATATTTAGAAAAACGATGGGGGTCGGGGGTCCCCATCTCCAAATCCAAGTTCCAGAACTTTGTCAGTTAAAAAAATTAAAATGAAAGTTAAATACAAATAATGACAAAAAAATAATAGTCTAACGAGATGAAATTAGAGATGGTAGATTTCCTTTTCATATAATTGGATTTCTTACCGAAAAAGAAATTAGCACCAAAACAAACATTACAAATTACAGCAAAGTGAGTTAATAGTATTTTTTAAATAATTATCGTATTATCAAGTATTCATCCATTTTTTTCACTATTAGCAGTCGCAAACAAAATGCTTCATTCGAAAATTCTTAAGTTTGCATAGAAACTTGTAAGCAGCAAAATGAGAACTGTGCAAATTTCGAATTGGAACTAGATGATATTTAAAGCAGGAATTATCAAACATAGACATATCTTAGACACAAGAACTCAAACATTTGTTTTGAGTTACTCTTCAATAATTTCTTTAAAGTGAGCAAATTTGTATTCAAAAAACTGATTTAACAAATGATGCCTTCATAGTTTATTTAAAAAGCAAAGCATAAAAAAATCTTTATTACTACCTAGTAACCATTGATTCCTGCCTACCCTTTGTTAGTAAATTATGTTTTGCTGCACACATATTACTTAATTCCTTTATGCCCATGAATACCAAAATCCCATTATTTTCTGAGCTTTTGCAAATTACTTTAAATTGTTTGCTTGTGCATTCTTATTAGACTAAGCAAAGTTCTTTCACGTTATTCGAAGAAAAGTACCTAGCAGAACTACCCATCCCTTTATTGTAATCCAGCTGGACAGGTATTAGTGATCCACCAAATGAAAAGGAATTTTCTGCTATAGAAGTGATTTTTATCTCCACTGTTGTAACAAATGGTAATGAAACGACTAGAGTGATAAATGTTCGATTAGTTATATGCGAATATTTTAATGTTCCTAGATTTTAATTAATGCCAAATTTCTAATCCAAAGTAGTATTATCTCCATTGTACTCAATGCACGACCCCAAAACATTTTAGAGCTTGCTCGTGAAACAAATATCCCGTGATGTTTCACTTATAACAACAAAAGAATGGTTAAATGCTTCGGTTCAAGGTAAGATGGGTGGTTGACACAGAGGACCGGTTGTTGCTTTTGCTGGGTCCACCCGTTTGTTCTTTATGGGATTCGCGGGCAAGTCACGACCTTTCTTGGATTCGCCTCTTTCAAAAAGATGCATTTACAAATGCAGACTTCCCACGCCGATTGTATGCGTCAGTGATGAGAGCATTGATCTGGTGTCTAAAATAGGAAGTTCATTACCAGAGGGCGAGGCGTGGAAGATGAAATTAAAGGAATTTTTTATTGTGTGGTGGAAATTTTCCAAGGATGCGGAAGTCTAAAGGTGGTAATGAGGCGAATTTCGGATACACTGTTATTCTTTATTCTTCCTGTTATTTGTCATAACTCAAATTAATCTTAGGAATGAAATCAACAATTCTGATGAGATAGATTCTTTGTTACTATTTAGCCGCTTTGAAATTAAACAATTGAACAATTGGAATTTAAAAAGTATTGTAAAATTTTGAACCTATGATTATTGTCATTTGGTTGAATAATAAGTAACAAATAACAAAGAATTATTCCTATTTTTGACTTGCAAAAAAAAAAAAAAACCTCGATTTGCATTAAAAATGTTTTTTTTATATTCCAATCGTGGTATTATAACTGCACATGGTATCTATTTATGGAATCCCCACCCCCTAAATATAAAAAATATGGTCATCTTTTTTAATATTACAATATTTAAAAAAAAACGAATCGATATTTTCAAACATAATATATAAAAGTGTAACTGTATATCCTACATTTTACCAGTCTTTTGTTATTTAATTAAGACAAACATATTAAGATTAATATTACAAATATTTAGAATTTGACAAAAGGAAATTAGAAATTAATTTTTTAACTTTCAGCTGGCAATAAAATGTATTGACATTCAGAATCAAATTAACTCTAATTGGTTTATTTTCTTTAAAAATGGCATTATTTCTTTAAAATGACGAAGTTATTCTTTTAATAACTGTACACACTGCCTTATGAAAACATAATTTGCATATTACTGGATTTGTCAGTAGTTTGTAGATAAATGTAAAAGTTAAATTAAATCAAAGACAATAGTAAAAAGAATAATTGGTGAAATTTTATGCAAAAAATTACTATAAATGCTATTTAAATAGTTTACAATCGTATTTATATATACAATAAGAAAAGATTCATATACAAAGTAGATCTTTCATTCATTAGTAATTTAATACCAAAACTGAAAAGATAGCATATAAGACGATAAAAAACTCTAAATATATATTGAAACATGGTCAGTTGAGTTTACCCTTCTGAATAGTGACAAAATATTCAATAACTTCTAAAAAGCTTGTTTCGTCCATATTTTGCCCCAAGAGAGTTATAAACAAATAGTTACTCAAGTTTCCAGTTTCAACAATAACTTTAAAATCATCTTCTCGAATGCAGGGAAATCGTATACATAGTAAAGATAGCCTTAGTGAAGGAACAGAAAAAACCACAGCTTTGAAGATCAATGCACAGAAAGTAACGATACTTAAAGCCATGAACCAGAACCACAGAAAAAGGAATATTTTCTCGTTCATCACATTCACGGCGAGAACGCAGAGAACTGACTCGCTGCGAATCTTGCCACCTTCGCCAAAATATCGGTAAGTACAACTAGTGATCCTAGGAAACATCCTCAACATAGGATCTATTCCCGATGCTGAGTTCTTTTGATAATAACTCATTACTTCAAATCCAAAACTAAAATATTCATTATCGAATACGCCATTCAAAAAAGCCATCTGCCCAAAGATATTGAAGAAGCACCAGATTTCGCATGCAAGGTATTTGACAATGAAAAGATTGTCCTTTGTCCATCTGGATCGGAGATGTTGTATTATGAGATCTCTAGATTTCATCTGTTCTTCTCTTGGTAAGTATCTAGTGTCTCGCTCGAGCAAAGAGGACAATTTGCCGCCTTCCAACATCTTCCAAAACCAATGTGGTGCATAGAAAAATACGGCTTGGATGAAGAGAATAAATCCGATCCATTGATAATACCGATGGTATCGATGATCTTTCTCATCTTGAGAAGGATATATGCCGGGATGGGGAGCGCCTTCCAGGACCTGAGAGAAAATAATATTATTATTTGAATTAAAGTTTAAAAGATATGTATTTATTTTTGTTATCGTATTTGCAGTTCTAAATTGCTTTTCTATTGTTGTTAAAGTAAGAATTTCAAAAAATTGAAAAGAAGCCTGGATATTCTTATACATTACTCACATAATGAAATAATATTTATGCCTGGTAACACTCTAATAGTACATAATTTAATTGGCAATCAGTTAATTAAGACATAAATTAATATTTAATATTAATTTATTCTTTTAGCATTATATAAATGTTTTATAGAATTCAATTTTGTCATTTTAATATATGTTCCAAACATTATCGGTATCAACAAGAATACATCTATTACCAAAAATTGAAAAAACATGCCAACTAAGTTCTTTGTTTATTGAATTATCATATGATTTGACTAGATTAGTACATATTGAAATAGATTTTAAAATTATATGTTCAAGCTGCATTGAAAATCATTAATTGCCGATATGCGATTTAATTCATGTTTAAAGAATTCATTTTTGGAACACATTTATAAAAATGACAATTTTATGTTCATTTTTTAATTATTTATTTATACTTAAAGATTAACAAGAATTCCCTCTTTTATTAGTTGCTAAGAGTTTTTGTGGACACTTGGTTCGACGATAGTTTTTATAGTCAGTAATTAAATTTCCTATACTTAAGTTTCATGACTTATTCAGAGAAAGTATTTTGATCAAATTGATTTAACAAACCTTGCTCATGTTCGGTTTATTTTGAACACGAAGGGACTTAGTAAGTCAAATTCCTTGACATCTTCGGGCCATTAGAAATGTAACAGTCCTATTAATCTATCATCTAATTTACAAGCTAGCTTTCAATGTATTTAATTTCAGTTTCATATTCTTTATGTATTACGAGTGAAGACTAAACAGACTATTTCTTATTCACTTTCCAACTATGTAAGAAAATCACACTATTGAATATTTATAACAGTTAACTAAGATTAATGTTGAAACAATACCAAATATTGTCGAATAGTATGCAAAAAATATTTTTATTTCATATCTTAAAGTATTTATTGTTATTAGAACAAATGAATCAATAAGATTAAAAGAAAAAAAAGAGTTTTAAAATATAAAAATAATTTTTGTACTGTAATAATTTTAAAATTATGAAGGAGAAAAAACAAATATCGCTTAGTTTTAAAAAAAAAATTTTTAATGTTTTATGATTATGTTATTGTGCACTGTTTAATTACTTGCAAAAATATCTTTTTATGTTTTTTTTTAAAGTTTTTTAGTATAATATTTAATTTTTCAGAAAATTAAGAGTTTTTAAAACTTTTTGGTCCAATCAACATTCTCATTAAACATTTAAATAAAAATCAACCTATATTTTCGATCTCCTTTTAAAACAACTAAGCTGAATTTAACCAAATTTTTCATCTTATTATTTCAGACAATAGAAAGAAAACTATCAACTTTTCAAAGTGCGTGAGTTAATTAAACACTCATTTACGTATAAGTGAGCAGAAATTCTCATTTTTTTTATCGCAGCAATTCCAGTGAAAAATATCCAGTAACAAAGTGTTTTTATATAATCTCAAAATTAAAATTTTGCATTTTTACTTACATTAACTTCATTAAAATTTCTTCTTCCATTTTTATTAATTTTTCATAATTTAATAATTAAGTAGAAGCAAATGATTGCGAAAAAAAGGACTTTAGAAAGGAATTCTTTGCTAGACAAAATGAAAACTAACTACTTTGCCTCCATTTTTTAAAACTTTTTTGTGTTTGCTGATTTTAAAAGAATCTTATAGTTTATTTAATTAAATTTTGTTGAAGAACAAGAATACAGTTAAATAAATAATTCAAACAGAATTTTTAAAAAGCTTAAAAGCAAATATTTAACAATTTATATTGAATTGGACTTTTATGTTTTAATTTTTTTAAATGATTTTAATGAAAAATTAACTATTTAATTAATTGTTTCAAAAAAAGTTATTAAAATTTTTCTTATACAATATCTGAAGTCCTTATATAAAAATGTTAATAAAGAAGAAAATTAGCTAGCAGTTGTTTAAATTAATTATTTCTTCAATTAGTTTTTTCATACACACACACACACACATATATACATATATATAATTGAAATGGAAGTAATGTAATAAAGATACAAATAATCAAATATACATAGACAAGAACTTACCGTTTTATTCAAGGCTGTCTTGACAGTATAAGTCGAAGTGATGAAGCAGTAATTTTCAACTAAAGCAGAGTATTCACGAGTGTCTTTAGAGCACTTTATAGGTTCCCCGGCATATTGTTTAGTGCTCACTATGATACAGAACAACAGTAAAAAAAGAACAGTAAATCTGTAATGCAATCGGAATGCCCAATGGTCGATGTGTAATTTTTTGGATTGTAGGAGGCTTTTCAATGCACTGAATATGTGGATCATGACAGCCGATCTAAAAAAAAGGATTTTTAATTATATATTTAGCTCTATATTTGTATATTCTAAATATACAAAAACAGTTTGATATTCTAAATCACTGCTCATTTGATACAGATATAAGATAACTCAGCTCAAATTTTAAGAATTATTCAACAAAAGGATGAATTATAGATAATCATTTAAATTGTACAAAATATGAAAAGGGAAAAAATAATTATTATGCAAGTTGGATTTTTTAAAAGAATTTATTATATAATACGTTGGATAATTTTTTACTTCTATATAATGGATGCAATGTATAAAATTCACAAAAAAAATTCTTTTTAGTCAGCTAAAAATTATTTCATAACTGCAAAATTCGTGTGTTAGTTGATACAGTGAATTTACACAGAGGACTATGGAACAGTTGGCATGATAAGGATTGATAGTTAGAAAATCTAAAATGTTCAGTCATTAATTTTTGTATTTGTATAATTTTCTAAAAAAAACTTTGTTTACCAAGTGCATTTCAAGTGACATTTAATTTTAAAAGGCATCTTTTATGAATACTCACTGCAAATGGTCTACACAATTAAAAAAATAGAAAGACTCACTCTTTTCATTGTTTCTTTATAAGCTGCATTTAATGCTTGGCATCTCTGAATTCACAATTGATGCATCAAAAAAAATTTTACTTTATACAAATTTTGATTTTTCAAACAGCTATGACAGAGACAAAAGCAATTAATTCATCCTAGAATAATAATAAATAAGTTATGACAATATGCAATAACGAATTTCTTTCTGAAAATATGAAAAAAGGATAACGTTTTACAAATCTTTGTTATTCATTCAACTATATTGGAAAATAATCTAAAATGTAGAATATACGATTTTAAAACAAAAACATAAATATTTTTAAATAATTTGGAATGACGTGATATTGCTTTAAGTCTATTACTTTAAATTAATAAAAGGGTTGGGATTTTTTTTTTTTTTTTTCACAATAGAAGGGACAAAAGGCGGACATATTTTTTGAAGCACTTTGTAATATGTTGCAGATCTTATTCCTCAATTACTACCCGGACCTGCGACACCATACTTGCCTTGTCAACAGCTATCGTGTTTCTTTATACAATTCCTCTGGCTAACATTAGCCACAAACTATTTTTACTATGTACCATGTTTCCAGTCCCAAAAAGCAAAATCTAACTTAATGAACATCGTGGATTTTATATAAGGATAATGTAGCCTCAAATATAAAACGCGTTATAAATGGCGCTTGCATTATAATAATTACAGATCTTCTAATATATTTTTCGCCACGTGTGTGTGTTTAGTTTACAGTGTGGACAAATAAGATATTTATTCAACATGTATAGGATGAGATAATAACGCAAAAGTAATTGTCGTGCTGTTCAATGATAGTGCAAATCAGGATCATGCTTGAATGAATACCGGTCAAAAAGATATTTATCAAATTGCTCACTGGTTTAAAATGGCAAATAATAGAATTTGGAAATTCTTATCAAACATTCTTTATTTCTGTTCGTATTAGGTCATCATTTAAAACCATTCGTAAAAATACTGAAAGATAGTATCAGGACTATTGCAAATAAATGCTCTTACCTATTATGCTCGGTTGGGGAGCATACTGTAAAAGAAACACAATTTCTTAGAGGGCAAGAATTATCATACAGTATAGAGTGTGAGGTAAAAAAGTCCTTTTTTATATCAAAAAATTGCTTCCAAAAAATTAAATCTCAAAATTTTTCTACTGACTAATTTATTTATGATTTAATAAGGAATAAGAAGGCATCTAATTTTGGACATTTATAGTTATTTTTTCCCACATAGTAGAAACATAATATTCACGAAATATTTAAATGCTCCAAGTTATTTTTGGTTTAATAACGGATTAAATATTACAAGCTCAGCAATTCAAGGCAAGAGTCAGATATTGCACAGTAACAAAAAGATTAAACAGTATGAATTACAAGATAGGTGTTTTAAAATAATAATTATATCATGCCACATATTCATCTAGAATGTTGATTAGAATCTCCAATATGCAATAGGAAATCTAAATATTATTTCACTGCTCTGTAATTTACTAAGATAAAAATTTTTCCTGCAAATGACTATTGGAATTTTTTTTAAAAATTCAACTGTTCGTACATTCGAAAGTTGAACTTGCAAAGTTTCATTTCTCTTATTACAGATTTTTTTTCAAGTAATGAATGTTATTTTATAACTACCCTACAGATAGAAGATATGCAAATTATGCCTATATTTCTTAGGAATATAAAAATTTAAAGAAATGAGGAATGCTGATATAGAAACATGTGGAATAACATATAATTTAGCTTTTTCATTATTTTCATTGCAGGCTATATATATATTGTGTTATCCTAAATAATTAAAAGCTAACTCTTTTTTTGTTGTCCATTAGTGACATTCAATTTTTGTTAAGATGATACGTAGATATAATATCTAAGTGTAATTATGTTTGAATCTGACTTTCTACATTTGAAGTTGAATAAATGGAAATATCAAATACAATATAATTATCTTGTTTCATAAACTGGTTTTGTATGTGATTTCAGACTACAGCTACGGTATTTTTATGAATTTTATAATTAATATTTATATCGATTTCACCTTGAATTACTGTCAAAATAATTAAAAATTACAAAAATAAGTTTAGAAATATAACATTAATACTAAGCAAATATACTGAAATGTAAAATGTGGTCTAAGTAGTAATTATGAATATTCAAGTAAAAGCAGTGCTAGAAAAAGATAAAGCTTATTTTTAAAAAAGATGTTTCTAATTAATATCTATTCTTATTATTCTTTTATGGTGCAAAGAATAAGTTTTGAATTCCAGTTTCAAAAAAAATTACACAAAATCAACATTTTTATAAAGCACATGCATAGCATGAAAAATATATTTTTTTGCAAATGAATGATTCTGTATTAATGAAATCATACATAAACTTATGTTAATAAAAATTTCGGCTTCCAAACTAAATACGAATTAAAATAAAGAAAATTACATACTCATAGACAAATATTTTTTTAAAATCTTTAAATCAGCATAATTTAGAAAAATAACAATGGAATATTACCTCAAGTATTATATTAAGAATTGTTAAATATATTTTTTATTTTTATTTTAACCGAACAAATAATTCGAAACTTCATATTCATGAAGAAAAACTTGATGATAACAAATAATTTTTTAATAATAATACTACGGCCATTACATGAATTATTTTTTTAAGTTGCCAATGAAAGAATAATAATAATGACGCAAACGATAATTTTTTAAAAATTAACTGGCAGATTTTCACACTTAATCATATATTTATCTTACAATACATGAAATAGGAAGACTGATAAATATTAAATCACTGGAAACAGAATTCGATTTTTGAGTATCAAATGTTCTTTCTGGTTTGATATGAAGTAAAATTTGTTTACATTAATTACTTTATTTTAAAATGACAGATAATTTGGATGAATTATTCAATAATATTAACCAGTCGGAAGAAGAATCAAAATCTCAACAAGACTATTTGGAAGATTGTAAGTAGTAATTTAATCGTTTTCATTTATTTTTTGAGCAATCTAAAGATTGGACTAATATTTATATATACATTCGCTTGCTTTATACAAGAATGAATTTGAAACGTTGAAATAAAAAAGTTAGTAAGAAAGTTTTTTTAAGAATAAATCCGTCAAATGATTTTCTTTCATTAAGATATATACCAATATCTTTTTTATATTTTTTACCAATTCCTAATAATATTATTAGCAATTATAATTATCTTTTAACTATAAAATTCTTTCCGTGTAATATTGCAAGAAATAAAATATTATCTTTATATTTTTAAATAATATATAAAATTTGCATTAAAATATCTTTCGTAATATTAATTAGGGAATTCATTTATGGAATATTTATTAGAATCATAATCTGATAGGTCTATTTTATTTTATCACGCTCTAAGTTATTTTAAAATTAAATAAAATTAATGGGTTAAAGAGAAATTCACAAAGTTACAATCAGAGTATCAAAATTGTTATCATTTTATGCTGTTTTTTTTTTAAGATTTCATCTTACCGCCTTGTGCATTAACTAAATATTTACCTATTTCTCCTATTATAGTTTTTGTGCTGATAAACAATTTTATTCAATAAATGAATTATTGAACTCAGTTTGAATTATTGGACGGCGCTGATGTCAAAGAAGTCTTTATATAGAGTGTCTACAAAAAAGTGAAACAAAGTTTATTTCTTGACTATTGTAATTAGACGTATACTTTCAACTACCAAGTTTCATCAAATAAAATTACCATATATATATATATGTATATATATATAAATTGAAAGAACACCTTACTTTTACTTGATAAATCCGACTTTCAATATAAATAACACATTACTGAGAAGTGCAAGAATGTTTATATTTTTACACACAAGAAATGCTTTTTTAGAGTACAATAATGAAAAATCAGCGAAAAACTTCTAAATCGAAAAGTTTCAGAAGCATTTTAAATAAACGCACGCAGAATTTTGCCTCAACAAATTGAGAAAAACCAAAGAAATTTTTGTAAATTTTAGTGGAATCTAAAAATATTTTTCTCCATTTTTTTGAAACACTTGCAAATGTTTTTTTTTTTAATGTTTTTAAACCACTATTTCGAGTATATTTAATGACTGATGTCGAGGTATTGTGGCTGTGTGTATAACTGCTGTTTGCATTGAAAAAGGCACGATATTTTAACGTTACGTGCATTCTGTTTTGAATCGCTGTCCTGCTCGAAAATGGAATTTCCATTTAAACCCAAATGCACGAAAGATCATAATTCTATAATATGTTTTCTTTTGATTCAAAGAGATCTGAAATCTGAAGATCCATCAAAATCTCAAGATCAGTTTTTATCATGCACAAATATGACTTTGTTTTGGTTAGGGGTTTTGAAGCTCTAAATCGTGTAGGCAATAAATAGAGCATAAATGGCAATTGTTACTGTCTTTTACTCGCATATATTTTTATACCTGCTTTTACCATTATTACATTATTATAATACATGCTTCTTTGAAAGGAGATGCATTTTTAAATGGTTGACCTGCTTTTACCAGTATTGCATTATTATTACCTATGCTTCTTTGACAGCAGATGCCTTTTTAAGAAACTGACGTAGAACTATGAGATCATACTTGTTGTTGATGATGATGTCATGTCCGTGTTTCCACGGAAAGGGGGTGCAGTAGTTTCTGAGGGTAAAGACTCCTGAGCACCCAGAGGACAGAAGTCTGACTAGTACCTCAAATGAAGATGACACACACATTCGCTTGCACAACCCTTTTTTACAGGGGGCACATTCACACGCCTCACAGACAGAACGCAGAGTAACAGCCATGCCCGAACCCCGACTCGAACCCGGGACGCCCAAATCACGGGGAAGACACGCTACCCCTGTGCCAAGACGCCGGCATTATACTAGTTATTTACATTGAAAGTAATTCTTTTCAGAAGAAATTAAATAATTTAATTATTATAATACGTTCAAAAAATATTCACTCGCGCTTACTAACAGCTTCGATAAAAGTATTTTCTCTTTCCCCCAATGGGGAAATATCCCAACCAAAAAGTGGGAAACATTGAAGTATTTGACCTCTGTTGTAAGTTTAATCCATTATGAAACTGTTTTATGATTTCAGAAATTGGAAAATAGCAATTTGTGTGTACAAAAATATTGTTTTCATAAAAATTCTATATAAATTTATATGCTTAAAAATTTATTGGTAAATAGTTTATCATTTCGAAATCAATCGCATTGTGATTTGGAAATCGATCGCATTGTGACGGAAACGTTCGTTATTCAGTTTATAAAAGTGGCATTCCTTTTTGTGAGAACATGATGTTGTCTTGGTTAAGGGTTTTTGAAGCTTGTAATCGCGCAGGCAAGGAATAAAGCATAGATGGTAATTCTCATTTTCAATTTTTTTTCTAATATTTTCTTTTTGTATATATTTTATATACCTGAAATTAAAGTAAAAGAAGCGTTTATTTTAGAATATTAAAATGAAAATCCAGTTCTTAAATAAGCCCCTTTTTAATTTTTAGAATATTTCGAAAGTAAATGGAAATAGTTTGTTGAACTTATAATGACCTGGCCATGAAACGTAAAATAAATAAATTAGAAATCATACATAGTAATTCATAGCTAATTACTATGTATGTAATTTAGAATTCATACTGTTAATTTATATTAACTAAAATTAATGATTATACTCTTAAGCTTTTCAGTTTTGTTTCAGAACATATCGTTAAAGTCGTTTCAGTAAATAACTGCTTTTCATATGTTTCTAACAGTATGAATGAATGCTAACAATAAATCCCATTGCATACATATTGCATTTCATACATATAATCATGTACTTATTTAATATTTCACTTGAAAAATCTATAAAATTATAATTTTTGGTGCTACAACTGCTTGAAGTTAATGATTTCCTTATAATTCATTGTATAAATAAAATGCTTCATTTAATTACAAAATAATCATTAATTTTATAATTACGGATATTCTACTAAATATTAAAATAAAATAAATCTTTGATGTATTGATAAGTTAAAAATGTATTGAAATATGAACAAAATTGGCCAACTTTTAAAAGAAAAGTTATGCAAATTATCTAAATACGCCATTGATTGTCAAGTCTGATTTTAACTGGAGAAATAAAACAAAACCTGCGCATCAAAAATTTGAAGAGCTTGTAGGCTATGTAGCGATGATGTATAGTTGTTCTAAATCAATTATAGAATCGAATGTTTAGTGCATTTAAGCACAAAGCAATCCATATAAATTTTGCATAAACCATCATTGTTTTCTTTTATTTTATCCAATCACGTGATAAAAAAACATGGTTAAAATATTTCTTTAAAAATTCGTTAAAAATAGCAGTTAAGTTATGCATTAAACCACTGATACCATTAGAAAGCTAATTGTTTAATCCTTAAATTGATGTAAAAATCATGTTTGTGCGATAATATTTTCGGAAGTTATAGCGGAAAAACGTCGAAATTTCGCTTAGTTTTTAATCAATTCAAATTAAAAATTCGGAAAAAAAAGGGCTCCGAGGTGCATATTCCCGACCTCTAAGGTATACATGTACCAAATTTGGTAGTTGTAGGTCCAACGGTCTGGCCTGTGGAGCGCAAACACACACACACACATTGAGCTTTATTATATATATATATATATTACTTTAAGCATTGACATTTTTTCTATCGCATCCACGATCAACTGAAACAACAACAACGATACTTATAAGAATGTTGTATAGACTGCTACGACAGATTCCGCTTATTCTGCTTGTTAACTATTACGAAAAGGGGAGAGCGTTCAAGCTTTACTCAAGTTTCCAAGAGAAAAAAATTCTTTGAGGAAACAAATTTTTTAGTGAAGCACTGTATATATTTTTATAATCACTATTGCTTACTTGCTTATTAAATCTAGGCCATTAAGATTATCACGAATTTCTTTTGGAAGATAGTTTGTTTTGAAATTTAATTTTTGAATATATTTAAAAGATTATTGTAATTGAATCTGGTACAAAAGAAGAATTGTATAAGCACACGCGCTATCGTCCAATAATCGCAATGATAACTGGATCAATCCAGCCATTTCTCTAATTTCGTTTATCACTAAAAAAAAAGTCACATTTAATTTCTGGGCATATTTTTTTCTAAACACCTGTAAGAAATCATTTTCAATAACTTTATTCTAAATATTCTGATTAGTCTGTACCTTTAACCAAATTACTTTCAATATAATTTGCGAATTTTTTTGGGTATAAATGTGCCTAAACAATTTTGTACGATGCAGAATATTTTCTCTCTCTCTCTCTCTGTATATATATATATATATATATATATATAATGTGATAATTTGTTTTAAAATTATTGCATATTTCTATTTCAGTAAAAAGCCAAATCAAAACCTGTGAGAATCAACTGAAAGATGCTGATCAAAAGTGTACTTATTTGCAAGAAGCAACAGCCAGGAAGGTAAAATTTAATACTACAAATAAAAATGCTTGTCCGTAGAGAAAGTCATAGT
>JAPMOQ010002989.1:43832-72500 GCA_026543055.1 Argiope trifasciata
ATTTAATACTACAAATAAAAATGCTTGTCCGTAGAGAAAGTCATAGTTTTTGATAATTTATATGGAACACAGCAGATTATTTCTTACAATTTATAGAAACCAACTCTTGATTGCATAAATTTTAGGCAGATGTTGCAGTGTCAAATGTTCATAGCATGATTTCATATTAAAATATCTTGCTGCATTTACGAAATAGTTCATAACTTTTAGTCAATCAAAAGTTAAGGAAGATTCAATACACAGTATATAAATCAGGCAAGGATAAATTTATGGAATACTAAAAGGTTTCAATCACAAAAATTTTGATAATTACGTAAATCTAATCAGTTCACAGTTCTCGATAACTTCCCCATTTCTAGTATATTATATTAACCATCCCGATAAACACATGCAAAAGAAATTTTAATTAAAAAAATTATGATGGACGTCTTAAATTAAAAAATACTTCTCATTTAGTACCCATATTAATAAAATAAATTGAAAAACTGATCAACATAATTTTTTAATTTATCAACAGCATTATGGCTTTTCTATAAATTAATTTTTTAAGTGATTTTAGGATTTATTTAGTAATTTTTTCTTCCAAAATTTCAGTTCCCACCCTTATCTTTATAAATAAAATTGAATGAATGTTTGTATGTCACTTACGCCTTCCTAAACTATTCAACAGATCGCTATAAAACTTGGTCAGCTTATTGCTTACATCTAAGGGATCCTTCCAAGCATAGTACAATTATCTAAAAAGATCTCAAGCGCATCTATTTACCATGGATTAATCATCAAATAATTCGACTAGTCATATTCAGCAGAAATGCTAAATCCAAGTTAAAGGTTGATTTTTTGTAGGTATAGTACACAAAAATCGTGCAAGTCATTCTAAGATGTAACAACTTTATTACAGATTATTCGAAAAAGTTTTAGGGAGACCAATCCTGTGGGTTTAAAATTTTAATTAAATTTTAGCTTTTTTCTTAATAACTTCCAAAAATATTGTAGTACAAATCATTTTGCCAATCTTAAGTTTCAAAAATTTTTCATATTAACGATTTTATGGAATAAATAAATATATTTTCTATAATTAATCAATTTTTAAAGAAAATATTGTGATAACATTTTCTAAAATTAAACTTGAGAATTCTGAACGAATATTAGACGAATCACGAAGTACAATAAATAGTTTCTTTCATTACCATTCTGAAAGAACATCAAGTTTGACAGTTCTGAAAGAATATACAAATCTAATATATAAAAATGAATAATTGTTTGTTCGCATTTTATATACTGTCGTAAACATTCATCCTATTTCAATAAAACATTGCCAACTTATTGATTGATTACACTTGCTAGAAGGTTATAAGCATTGTACAATTGCTAGATTCAGAGTTTATATCATATATTTAAAATACAATTATTATTATCGATGTCCAATCAGTTATATATAATAGAAATTCCCCAATGTAAACAGTAATTTCTCTGTTTATTCAGTGAATCGTCAAACGATATTTTGGTTATACACGCATATATTGTGTTGATTGGTTCGTCAAAAAATATGCCTTTAAAACGTCCATCACTTAGTAGATCTATCAGCAAAGTACGTAAAAATAAGCGAGTTCAAGCTTCTCAAACAAACAGAAGCGACAAGCGAGTAATTAAGCAAACTGTTAATGGATTACAAATTCACCAGTTTCAAACTCTCAAGGCAGCGTTTTTGTACTATCCGATCATAAAGACCAAAATGAACAAGAATTGAAAGAGAATGTTTACCAGCTATTCGATCTCAACTAATACTACATGATTTGAATCTTTTGACATTTCAATATGATTACTACATCCCAGTGTAAATATCGGCAAAATGAATAAGACCTATGGACATTGCAGTTAACTTAAGTTCAACAATGAAACTCCAAGAATGTGCTGCATGAATGGCAAAGTTAAATTGCCGACATTACATCCACCTCTGATCCATTGTTATCATTGCTTTTAGACGATTCACCTGATTCCAAATATTTTTAGCAGAACATTCGCAAATTTAATTCAGCGTTCCAAACGACATATTTTGCAATTGATGAAATTTTTCCAAGATCAATACATGCCAACATTCGAAATTCATGGACGAATATATTTCCGTGTTTGTTCATTTCAAGCCGTTCCGGGCGCTAGACATAGATTTTTAAGAATGTATTTTGTGGATGACGTTGATTCATATATTATTCAACACTGCGATGCAGTTCCAATCACAAAATGCCCAATTATATTCCATTCACAAACATTTTTCTACTAATGCAATTCTTGATAACTTTATTCATAACTTCAATCAATAACTTGCCAGCGGATAATTACGCAATTCAAATACCAGCCGATTGCACTCCACTCGGATAGCATCCTTGATGCTTCAACACAATCGGAACGTTGCGATTGTCATAATCGGCGAAGAACATGATGTAATTCTTCAGCAACCGAATAATACAATTTAACGTGTCTCTGAATCACATCCTTACACGATGCGCTACAGTATCCCATAATTTTATGGAAAAGGAGAAAATTTATATCACTGTAATATTATACAAACTAATCCGATTACAATTAAAAGGATGACCTTATTTTATTTTTTTTCAAATGAAAATATTACTTTCTTTTTAATTTTTCATTATTCTCGAATGTAATTTGTATGTAATGTAAATCATAAATAAAGCATCTCATTTAAAATTCTTTAGTAAAAGAACATATCGTCATTCTTTTCTGAATTTGAATTCAGAATAAAAGTAAAAAGACGTTAAAAATCGATTAGAAGTTTCATTTCTACTGGTATCTATCTGATGGTAGTGATTCAGTGGAATTTAAATTGAAGTATATTACTATAAAAAATCTCGTTTTATGATCCCCCTACCCTTCTAATGATTTTTACCTTCATTTTCGTAGGTATTCATGAATTTTATTTGAATTTTTGTAAAAGACTTCAGTTATTATTGCCTGTAAGTCCGTAATTTCACAGGGTTCGCTTGTAGTGGGTGTGTGGTGTGAAAACGAAATCAGTAGGTCTCAATAAGAAACAATGACGACGTTTATTACACAGGTGAGACTGATACAAATACGACAACTATATACAGTTGAGGCTAACACACTGCAGCCCACAAGTAGTATTAGACCATAGCACACAAAGCGGCCAGACAGAATTCAGCAGGAGAGAGGGTCATCGGAGATTCATTCTACGGTCTCCCTAGACGGCTGAAAATTCCCACTGTATCCTCGCTTTAGCTGTATCAAACTGTTGACTCGCTACCACAGGACTGGCTACTCCATACAACACGGTGTTGCTTCCACAATAAACAACAGGACTCGGTACACAGCTCAGTTCAGCAATAGCTTGTACTCTACTCCGACATTGCTTCGCGATCCTCCCGAATACTCGTTACTTGTCAATGATTTCGACTACTCTTTCTTGGAACTTTAGGCTGCCCGAACCTAGAACCTTCTGAGTCAATCAGGTGTATCTCAGTTCCTATTGGATGGACGATTAGAATTCTCGAAGTTATTAGCATTATTCATTTTGTCACCAAGCTCTAGAATTACTGACTTGGCATCCGAGCAGCAACCAATACAGATGATTTCAAATTGGTCTTTCCGGTGATAGAATTAACCGTGCTGGGAAGCAGCATTGCAAATTTGTAACAACATGAGATATTGAAATCAATTTTGCCTTTGAATAATTATTAAGTTTAAAGCTTTTAATAAAGAATCAATTGTATAACTTTCTTATTCCAATAATTCAACATGTTAAAGTCAGTTAAATGATCAGTTAATCAATAAATCAGTCAAAAAGGTATATATTGTTACGAACGTGTAGTTCTGCTTTGCTGCTCTAATAATGCCATCGTAAGGAAAACAGATTTATAGTAATCTGTATTGAATAGTGCTTAAGTATGACTTCAGAGGTCCCAGGGCTTGGCGACGAATTTGGCGACAAAATGGATAATACCCGAAACATCGAGAATTTTCCCGATCCGTCCATTTGGAGCCGAGATACATCCATAATGATCCTTATTGGTCCAGAAGGCTTTTATCCGCTCTTTCCGTCTCTATATAAGGCAGCCAGTCTACGATGTTGAATGGAGGAAACAAGAAGCCCAGTTCAGTGGAATCGAGAAGACCTGAATAGAGAAGCCTTGAAAAGGAGTCTAAGAAGTGTGGCAGAGTTGAACCGGGAAGACCTGTACTGAGAGGTCTCGGAAGCTGAACGGAATACGGCGGTGGTCAACCGAGTAGACCTAAATAGAGAGGTCTTGAACTGAGGAGTCCTGAATGGAGGACTGCTGGATCGCTGTGTGGCGTATTCTGACGAAGCCTGTGTCGTCGTCGGGAACGGAGCTGTCCTGAACTGAGGAGTAGTCCCGTTGTGCGAAGTAGAGAGTCAGTAGCAAAGGCAAGAAGAGACAGAGTAGTTTCAACCTGTTCGGGAGAGACCTACGTGAGAGTAGATAGAATCCTTTAAAGATTAACTCTCCTTCTAAATTCTGTCTGGCCGTTTTGTGAGCTGTGGACGTTGTCACTACGGAATTTCTGTCTGTGGACTACTGTTGCTATTGTGGGCTACTATAGAGTAGTAGATTACTGCTGTGTGTGTAGCTCTATTGGCGGGAGTCAGATAGCTCTGTATTGTCTGTTATGACGTAAGCGGCGCCATGATGACACTCCGGACACCACACGCACACAAACATATACGTTTAAAATTGATGCAATACTAAATAAAAAAAAATAATAGGAAATAAGCTATTTACTATTAAAGAAAAGTTACTTAATTCTTACCTACATTTGTTCGTTCATATCATTTATAGGTAGAACGTCTTTGCAGAAAACAAGTTTTATTGAAAATTTTACAAATACGCCATCAACTACTTCAAGAAAGAATTCTTGAAATGAATTTAGAAAAAGACACATTGAAGAAAAATCTGGTAACACTAAAAATTATATCATATGCATCCAATAGTCATACGTACAGTGTGAGTAAAAATTTATTTTCTTTGTTTTTAGGAAGAAATGAAGAAAAAACGCTCCAATATGCAGTATGAATTTTGTGCTAAAGCTACAAATTTTGATAAGGAGCACGGATTTGCGTCGAAGAAAAGTTTCACAGATATTAAAGATCACATATATGGTAAAGATGCATTATTTGAACAGAAATAAAATTTTAAAAAGAATTCTACATACATATCCTATAAAACTATCAGAAGTTCGCATCTCTAGAAAAAATTTCTTGCATTGTATATTACAACTGCAAGTAAGGCTTGCACAGAACACTATCGAAATCTTTTTTTTAAATTTGCAGTCTATTATTTTATAATCTATTTTAAATGTTCCAAGTTTTTTTTAATGGAATTTGTAATTTTTTTCTTTTCGGAAAGGGATCACCAATAAAGGAAGAAAAAAAAGAATTGAATTCTGATCAAATTTCTAAAAATAAAAATATTTTCACTTAACTAAATGTACAGTTTTCTCAAACAGCATTAGAATAAACCATTTCTTTCATGGAATAAAAATTTTAATTTTCAAATCTTTTTCATTTTTTAAACAAATATTCGGTCATCTCAATGCTATCTATTAGTTATTTTATGTAACAATTATTCGTGAGAAACTTTTTAATTGATAATTTTAAAACATATAGTACTTAAAGAAATTTTTTAAAAAAATGTTGTAATGATTTCTGCCAAATTTAACTGATTATAGTCTTTTTTCAGTAAACTTGTCAGAATAGATATTGAAGTTATGGGTGACTATTTAAATTGGCCTAATTCAAATTATGAGAAGCAATCCTTGATCGACATACCTTATTCATAATTAATGTTAGGTTAGTTAAAAGTTGAATAACTTAACTTCAATATCCTTGCTACATATGTCAGTATAGATGTTATGTTATTAGAACTAGTAGTTAGAAAAAATTCATAACTTAAAAGACTTTTGATTCTGCCATTTGTTCACAAAATATTCTTTAGACGACAGGGATGGGAAAAGGCGGAACCAAAATGTTATTCTAGTTTGTCATTAGAAACAAAATTCAGTAAGCAGATATATTAAGAAAAAGAAAAGAAAATCTCAACTACCTCTTTCATTATGAATAAATGATATATATAAGGAAATTTAATCAGACAACTTTCTTGGTAATTTTTCTTACAATGTTTAAGAAACTGAAAGAAAAGGATTTTTTTAATTTTTTTGTATGAATCCATAATTTAAGAAACAAGTAAATTGCTCAAAATAATTCTTCATTAAGAGAATTTTTTTAATGGTGCTTATTTGAATTTTTAAATAATTCAACATGTGCATTTTAGTAAAATAGCGATCAATGTAGTCCAGTTCCGGGAATTTTTTTATTTAAAGTTAATGAGTTAATATTACAGATTCTGCGAATCCAGACGATAAAGATTCACCAAAAACCTCAGGAAATGATTCATATGTCACAGTGCAAAATGTACAAAGGTAAGAATGCAAAATGTCTAAGTCCAGAATTACAAACTTCTAGGAGGAGTAAAGAACAGATGATTCAAAAACTGCTTTTGGGTCAGAACTGCAAGCTAGTTACAATAAATGACATTGTAAGTACATATGATTCCTAAGCATTCTTCCAGAGACTCCTTATTTCAGTGTTCTACAGCACGATTTAATAATTGAAACCAGTAATTTCATTATTAACAGTTAGTCTTTCCATTATTTTTAGACTTCTTTTTTAAAATTTATTTTGCGATAAAAGACAAACATAAAAGAAGCGAAAGATAAGAACCTTTAATTAATTTAAAATACCGCAATTTAATGCAGTTGTCATGACACTAATTATGGTCATAAACACAGTTGTTATATTATCGATTATCTTTATTGACTTTTTGCTGAGGACTTCTGAAATGAGCACTCGCAACAAAAATGCTCCGGATGAAAGTGCGCGACTTTCATATCTAACAAGTATTTTCAACCAAGTTTTACTATGCGATTCAGAATCATTCTTGTGTATTTTATCCTTCTAAATGTTTGCGATTCTGGCATTGAGATATCCCTTAGAAACATTAGTTTAAAAAGAATTACACATGCACATTTATAATGCCTTGTTTTTCATTTGTTCCAGAGATATGCAAGATTTAGAAGGAATAGAAGCATTGCTTTTCGATGTCGATTTCAACTGCAGCCAAATAGGCTGAAAATAAAAGACTAATTTAATAAATTTTTTATTTCTGTGAAGCAGTTATCCAATTAAAAAATTATTATCATCAAATACTGTAAATTTGCATTTTTTACAATAAATAGATGTAAACTATTGTAAAGACTAAATCAAAAGGCATAAATGTATAATTTAAAATGCATAAGTATTATTCTTTAAATAATAAAAAATATACTTAAAATTCCACTTATACTTATTTTTAAATTCTTTAGACCTTTTAAAAAATTCTGTTTCCTCAAGAATCAATTCCAAAAAATTTAATCCTTCTTACTACTTATTAGTAGCAAGTTTCTGCTTTGTAACAACAGGATGCTTTTAACTTATATTACAATGTGCAATGGTGCATTTTGAAAAAACTGATTTTACTTTTTTAATCTAAATTATTCATTTTTTTAATTACTAAAAAAATATTCAGATTTTAACTTAACCCCCTGACTTACATATTTACTTTACCTCCTAATTATATGACACAACCTATTTAAGTATGTATTGTTATATCAGACCCTATAATAACAGGAAAGATCTATGATATAATATCTCAAGTATCCTTCCTGGATATTATTACAGCATTTCCAAGTTATTTATTTAAACTTTTGCCTAACTGCATATTTAAAAACTCAAAATTCAGTAATTCAATGTATACATCATGAATGATATTGTAAGCGAAAGTGGCAGATAAGTTATGTCAAAGCAAGTATTAATATATATATTCATCAAAATATATTTTCTTAATAAAAATCAATGTAGCATTAATGGAAATTAAAAAAATATATACATAATAGCATTTACGCAATAAATCATGAGTGTAAAGAAAAGAATTACACACGCTGAATTTTGATTCCCATGCATACAAATAATAATTAAAATATAATTAAATAAATAAAATATATAAAATAATATAATAAAATAAATAAATAATTAAAATATTTTGATTGATTTCTATTTTTCAATAATTAGACCTATTTTTTAAGTTTTAGGCTAATAGAGGTATTAGAGAAAAAATTCTTAAGCCTTCATTTATAACAGATCTGACACTGTATGTTCAATATCTTTTTCCTCTTCATAACAAATGAGCCTTGTTAGTATACATAAGCAGCAATAAGAAATTTATTACTGAATTTAAAAGCAGTACTTTGAGAAATTTCTGGGAAGATTTATCTCTTTTTATATAAAGGGGAATGTCCTTCTCCCCTGAAAATTGAAAGTCGTAAAAGGTGCTGCAATAGATTGTAGATAGACCTGGATACATCACGCAAAATTAAATAAACCAACAATTATATCTACACACTTAAAAGGAATGGGGGAAAAGAAATTTTAAAATGCCTTAGTCACATAAAAACATAGATATTGTTCAATATTTTTACAATACTGCCAGGAATTCTGAATGCTAATAATACTACTAAGGTATTTTAGCAATATTGTAAGAAATCTCATGTTCGGAAGAAAAATAAATTAAAAATTTTTTAACACTAAATATAGTGTACTTATAATTTGAATTTTTTTTTAAAATGAAATCATGTGTAATTTCCAGATTATATAAAAATTAACTGCACACTTATATATATCATTCAACAATGGTAAGTTTTGTTACAGTCAAATGAATTAAAAAGAGAATTTCAACTCATATAAATATTTATTGCAGCATTTAAGTTAAACAAAGTTATTACTCTGTAAGTAAATGTGCTGTGTATGTGAATTAAATCTATGCAACAGTAGGAAAATATTTTTTTTAAAGAAAAATTAGAGCAAAAAATAAAAACTTCTAGTCTGGAAATTACAAGTTTTTCAATATACTTTATTAACTTCAAATAAAATATTATAAATAAAAAATATTTTTTAAATAATTGTGACAACACACACAAAAAAAACCCTCTTCAAATATAATGGATTTTAAATTTTAAGTAATCATATTTATATTTTCAAATAATTATACATCAAATAAATTGCATCTTAGATACTTGGAAGAACAAATATTAAAAACTATATAATTTTAGAGTCCCCTCCCTTTATAATAAGTTATTATTTAGCAAAGAATAATTTCTCTAAAAATAGATCCTTTTTGATTTCACTATTTTAAGATACATTTATTTATAACATCTCGCAAATTCAATGAATTTCTGATTTTTTTTCAAAATTGTTTATTTAAATTAAAAGCAAAATTTTCAATAATATTCCTTTTATTTATTCATTTCTAATATTTATGCCATTAAATTTAAAACTGAATAATTATTTTAGCACACTTAAAAATGCTTCTATATTTAATTTCTTGGCTGGAAATGTATTAATTACATATACACTATTTAAAATAGTGATTTAGAGCATATATTAATAATCTGATTAAGAGATTGTTTGACTAAAGAGTTTGTATAATATTTATACATTAAGTAAATTAGATGTAAAATAAAATAAGAAATTTTAAGATATTTATATTTTTCACATTCAATCTTTATCCTCTCTTTTCATCATTGCTAAAGATATTTGTGGACATATTCTACTTTTTTTTTCTTTTATATATATAAATAATTTATATTTTTCTACATATAACAAATATAAACATTGAAAAATACAATAACTTTAATAGACAAAATGCTTAGGGTGATGTAATAGGAAATAAAATTTAAAAAATACAAATAATCAAAAAACGTTTCATATAAATATGAGAGTATTTGACAGGGTTTTATGAATTTTCATAAGAAAACAAATCAGCTTTATGAGGAACTTTTAAGTAGAAACACTTCACTTTAATAAATGCAATATCAATAAAGGAACAAATCATATTAAATAATGACAATCACACAGATACAAAATTGATTATATCCAACAATATGAAAATATTTTACAATATAAACACATTTCTGCTTGTCCATTTCCATTAACTGTCTAAAGACTAGACATGAATGCTATCTTAAATGCCTTGCAAAATTTGTCAAAACTTTTCAAAATTCTTTCTCTGTATATATCCATATACATAAATATGTAAATAAATATAACATCTTATTGTTGTAACTTTAACATAATAAAATAATTCTGGTGACTTAGAAGATTTATATAAAACAGCAGAATAAAATATCAAGAAATATCACCATTTTTCACATTCAATGTTTTACTGAAAGTTCTTGATAAAAAGTCAACATCTGCCATTTTGTATTGCAAAATACTTTCAAAAATTTCACTGAGTATGTATTCATATTCTTGATGTACCTTCTCTATACCTAATTGTTTTAAATTTCGAAGAATTTCTTCAGGTAGATGGATTTCTCCATTTCTAACGCCATTCAGCAGCTCTTGCTTAGCATCAATAGTAAATGAAACCAAAGATTTTAAATCTTCTTTGTCAGAAATATTTTCTGAAAAAGAAAAATATTACAACATTTTCGAATACATTAATTTGATTTTTTTTTAAATTACAAATCAGATTGCAATAAAAATCAAGTATATTAAAAGTTGTAAATATGTATTATTTAACAGAAAGTTTAGTGAAATAATGTATTTGATGTTTCAACTAATAAGTATTTACAGAATACCATAAAGTCAAGAATTTTGTGGCCTGTAATTCAACAACACGATATTTCTATCTATCCTTCTCTTTATCATTAAATTTTTTCACTACTAGTATCAAGGTGATACATTTAAAAAGAAAAAAAATTGGTTTTTAAACACATTTTTCAGTGACAAAGCAATTATTTTTTCTCTTGTTATTCCTTTAATTAAACATCGCTATGAATATAGCTTAAGTAAATTAATTTAGTTTAAAAGTAAATAAGCTTTTCTTTAATTACCTGCATTTCATAGTTTTTCTTAAGTTTTGTATTCTGCACACTTTCTTTTTATATTTTTTAATATTACAGACTTTTTTTTTATTGTTTATGTGTATTTTTTTACTTCCCTGGTGTTTATGTGATTTAATTATTTTCAGTTAATTATTTTATTTGTATCTTTTTATTCTTTGTTACTTATTCATATGTATAAATGAATGCTGAACATAGATGGTGCAGTAAGCTCCAATCCTTAAGTATGTATGGAATGTGAGGGGAGTGCTGTTGAGATTTTTTGTAAATAACCATATCCGGTGTTATTGAAACTGGTGCAGGCAGGCACCCGCTCACTCTCCGTTAGAGGCAAAAAGTATTATTTTTGCTCGCTCGTTGTTAGCGGCACTTTCTATATTTCAATATATATATGTGTTTCCTTGTATATCTGAGATCACCGTCCATGTTTTGTATATATATATTTGTTGTGTGTAAAAATAAACAAGAAAAAGTAAAGAAATTTTTTTTTCTTGGATTAAATACACACAAATCCAGTGCTACATAAACACCTGGGAATATGTATCATTGCTTTAAATTAAAAAGATTTCCAAAAACTTTTTACTGATATCCTGTATACATATACAATTTATCCCTTAACACATGGAAAATTCGCTTTGAAAATAAGATTCATTTTTTTAAAAAATTAGAACTACACTAGAAAATAAAGTAATAATGCATACATTAAAATTATAATATTAGAGATAAAATTTATACCTATACTATAATCCAAGTATAGAGATACTTAACTTGCATTCTAAAAATACAAAGTTACTACATTTACAAAATATTCACCAACATTAATAGATATAAGCAAAATAACATTTTCATTACTATTATTATAAATTACACGTTATTTTTTTTTTTAATTTATATAAATAAAGCATTTATTAATTTCAAAAATGCATTCTAAATCTTTTAACTTATCATAAATTACCCAGTAAGGAGTTACTAAAATAATTATTTTCTATGGTAAAATCATTAATTTAGTATTAATGATTTTAAAAATGTATAATTAACACAACAGATAAATGATAACCTAAACAATGGCAATATAAAAGTGTATTCAAAAACTATTTCCTATTCATAATTTTGAAATATTTTCATTAACTTTGAAAACATTTTTTAACTTTCTCTCACCTTTAAAGTATAAAATTTTCTTTGATATCAGTTTTCTTAATATGTTATCTGCTTGATGAACAGCATTCTTAGAACAGACTTTTTGTGCTTCAATCTGAAATAAAAATAAGAAAAATAAATATTGGAAATAAATAATAATTTATCAGAATTAAGATTTTTCACTCAGCTCTTAATAATTACTTAAATACGAATGGTAACAAGATATGAAAAATTGCTTACTTATTATTATTACTTGTTTAATGGTCAATTGATTTTTTTTAAATGTTATATCATAAAATATTTTTTAAATGCTACCAGCACTTAAAAATATTTGTTCAATATATATAGAAAAAAATGAAATGTAGCACATATTTCATTATACATCCATCAATAAGCCTTGTAAATAAAGGAAGTAATTAATAAGAAAAGTTATCAAAATATTCTTATATATCAGGTAACTAAACAATAAAATAAAGTATACATTTGAAAACAGATAACACTTTCTTTTCTTAGATAAATCCTTTATGAAAATTTGAATGACTAACTGCTTAATATTTTTATAGATAAAAATATCTTTTAAAATAATAACTTTTTAAAAACATTTATTATATCTTTTACATATGGCTATTTCATAATGGAACAAGAAGTTTTCTTTATTGCTAAATCTAAGTGAACTCTTCCAGATCAAAAAGGAGAAGTTGACAAAAAAAGAGAGAGAGAGAGTTTAAACTGAAATCTATAGCTATTTTAAGACTACACCTGAAATACAGAACTTGTACTTTTTTTGAGCAAAGGTCATATTGATAGAACTCTCATTCAATTGATTGATTGGAGGCAATAGACTAATAATCCAAATATTTAAATCCAAAATGTTTCATTATATAACTAATGAAAAATGAATAACTACAGTAGAATTTCTTCTAACTAGCGAGAGAAGAATTCCCTTAACTCAGAAATAGCTAGAGAAATTACTAGGCAGAAACAAGAACTTGGTTTTGCAAAGTAAAAAACATATGCTGTATAAATGAAATTACCTTACAAGAATTTCATGTTTCATAATGCCATCAATAAAAATTTATGTGAAGCTAGATAGCCGTGTTTGTCAGTCTATTAGTCACAATCAAATAACTAGCAACAAATACACATTATTTAAAATTAAAACATGTACATGTAATATATTTCAAAAAAGCAAAATGGAACACTTCAAAATTACCACATAATTAAGCATTTTCTTTAGCATAATGGCATACAACTTTGAATTCCACTTCATTACAAGATTGCCTCTATATTTAAAAAAAATTCTCTGTGTATTATGAAATTTTATAGCATTGTATGCTAATAAGAACAACCAATCTTTTCTTAATTAATTTCATTAAAATCTGATTTCTACCACAAATTTTTTTAGTCTGAAGGTTATCTTTCTCCTTACCATCTTTGCTCATCTATATAAAAAATTCAACCTCTTCTTGTCATCATAAGAAAGAAAGCAATGGGAACAGAATAATCTCACACAACCAAGAGGTATTTTTCATTAATACTCCAAAATCTATGATCCATAGATCTAAATTTCTAATTTAAATTTTTACCTACAAAAAATGCAATTAACTTAATGTTACTAGTTAAAGCAGATTTTCATACATTAAAAAAATTAAAAATTTAGAAGAGTGTTTGTCTATTTTATAATTTAAATTCCAGTTATTTTAAAGGCTATAGCTAGCATCAATTAGTTTCTGCAATTAATTCTTTAAACAATATCAGCCATCTTTTGTGACCAGTTTATTCTCTCAGATTATTAACTTTTTAGGCCACAAAAAAAAAAAGCTTAATTTGGAATGTGTTTTTTTTTAATTCAATATATTATTTGATATGACAAAAAAGACATCAACTGAATCAGTTTATTACAAATTACTGAGATGCATTTTTTAAAAGCATTTACTGTGAAGCAAAACCAAAAATGAAAATCCCTCTTCTCAACTATATCAAAGAAGGCAATTTCTTAATCTCAATTTTAATGCTACAAACAGCTTGTAATCAAGTTTTTTTAATAGATGAGTTTGAATTTCATTATAAAATTTTTCCAGATTGAAGCCACAGTAAATTTTTACAATACATATTAAAAATAAAGAAAAGAAATGTCAGAAATAAAAAATATTATTTAAAAGTTAATTTTTTCTTAAGTTTAAGATGATACAAAAACTTTTTTTGGGAAATAATAGTCTTGCAAGACATGAACATAAGTTTTCATAGGCAAGTCATTGTAATTATCCATCTGGTGATGGTTAAGCCTATACCCATGTACAACTAAACTTTACTTGACATTTCTTTTGAATACCTGATTTCATATACATATTCTTTTCTTTGCCTGAATGTTTCAGTGAAATCAGAAGCCCATAACCAAATAAATTCTAATAATAGTTAATTCCATTAATAAGTTTAGTGCAGCTGCAAAATGAAGCAGTCAAACATTTGTATGACATTTTGCTCACATTTGACAGTTGATATTCAATAATAAACACTAAAAGCAATTTCTGTACCTCATATATTAGTGTGTCACATATATAAATAAACAACAGAAAATTCAATATTTTGAAAAAACTGCCTTAGAATTATTATGCAAAGAATGAAAATTCAGGATTAAAAAACTTTATAGAATTTTGTTTAAAAAATTAATACCTACAAACATAATAAATGCACTGAATTTCATATAATTTTCAAATACAACATATATCTTTATAAATAAATGGAAGAATATTAATCTAAAAAGCAAAGCAAAATTTATGAAATTGTGTAATAAAATATAAAATAATATATATTAGAGATGAAAATAGAAATATCAAGTGATTATAAATTAGCAATGAAATGACTGGACACTTTGTAAACAATAAATGAAATAAGAAAATAAATAATACATCATTAAATTTTATGTTTTTAAAGAAAGATTAAGGATGCAAAGGTGTTATAAAATAAATATAAATCACCTTCTCTTCATTTATCATTAGCTCAGCAGGATTATTTGCAGCCTCTTCTATCAACTTGACTATTGGCACTCTACAAATAAAAAAAAATTACACATTTATTTATATTAAATTAAGTTTAAAACAGTTCATAAGTGAACAATAATGCCAGATAAAATAAAATAAATATCAGGTAAATTGTCAGCAATCCTTATATGCATTAAAGCACTAGAAAAATTTTTAAAAATAGTAAATCTTACAGCATATAAAAAAATGACTTTGTTTTAACTAGAATTTGATAAAAAATTTATTACTATTAATCAAAATTTTTATATGTCAGTATTAGTTAGGACTGATTTTTAATAAATGTTTAAAATTCTGCACAAATATGCTTATCAATCCATAAAAATATATGCGAAAATACATTAATTTGTATTATTTAAAGTAGTATAACTTTTTGAAACAGATGAGGTATTTTTATTAAATAAATTATATATACTTCAACTTCCACAATTTATGAACTACTAAGTATGAACTACAAAATGATAATAAATATAAGCAATACATCTTCCTTCCTCCTCTCTTTATTGTAATTAAGAATTTAAAAAAACCAAAAAAGTATTAACACATTTTATTTAGCATATAAGTAAACTTTCAACTCACTTAACATTATTTTTTAAAACATCCAAAAATATACCTCCTTAAAAAGTAGAAAGACTAAAAACTTACAGTGCAGAGCAATTCAACTCATTTGAAGAATCAAACACCAGAGAATATTTCTCCCATTTATATTTAACAGGATTTGGATATTCCATACAAGTAAGCATCATCTTAATTTTCTGTTCAGGAATATTGTAGCCTCTGGTAGAATTCCTATATAAAGACATATTCAGAGGGCACTGCACAAATACTTCACAAAATCCTATATTATCTAAAAGAAGGCGGGGGGAGAGAATATATCTTAAAGCTTAGTAAATAAAAGATTTCAAGTATGCAAGAAATATAAAACCACACAAAATTCAACATGAACATATAAAAAACATTTTTTAAGTATTTGAAATAATTATTAAAATATTAAATTAATTTTTATAATACTTTAGTTTTATTATTGTTTTGAATGCACAAGCTTCCTTAGTTTTGCATCTTTACATTGCCATAAATTAGAAAATTAACCAAAATTACTTTAAAACTTAACAATAATAAACTGAAAAAATTCAAAAACTGAAAGCAAATATAGTAATGAAATTGAATGATGCTCACAATATACAAAAAATGCTATATACCAACAGTAGCATTACTATGATATAAAAGAACCTTTTTAAATTCTTTTTTACTAAATCATAAATTTATATTTTGTGTTAAATGAGCAGCCAACAAAAATACATAGTATTGAAACTTTAATATACATTTATTTACAGAAATACTGATTTATTGTATATGTGATTACAAGAAACATTTTTTTTAAAATAAACATCACTAAGAAATGCACTTAAATTCAGATTTTATAAATTTATGAAAACTTACTTTTTCTGGCTATCTGAAACCATTCGTATCTCATGCTTCTGTAATAAAAATTGTCCTCAACAAAGAAAATTGCTCTTGCAATACTGGAACTATCATTTAAGTGTTGTATTTGATTTAGTAAATTTTGGCTACGCTCAGAGAGTGGTCCAGTAGTTTGACATTCCAAACCACAAATAGAACTTATAAAGTATTCTGAAGCCATTAGAAGATCTACTCGAAAATTCTTCCAACCCTTAAGGGATTTCATCTGAAAATATTAAAAACATTTTTAGAAAGCCATTACCTTTTTAAAACCCTTTTTCAATATAAAGAATAATAGACTATCTTTATTATAAAACAATAAAGAAAGTTTTATGAAACAATTTTCTATTTACAAGGCAATAGTTGCAGTTAAACATAAATGATGGGGTAAAAAAAAAAAAGTACAGAAAGGTAAATTCTAAGTGAATCATGAAAGTATGTGATGACATCTTCACAAGTTAATGTTACTACTACAGATACACAAGTAAATACTTGGTTGTTGTCCCAAATAAAGTGAGCTTTTATAAATCTCTTCATAACATTTGCCTAAAAGTATTGCAGTATTTCATTTCATCTGAAAATATGACATATGTATAAATTCTTTCCACGTTTATGATATACATTTAAAAATAGCTGCAATAAATTTATTGATGACATAGATGAGCATAACTTAAATGCAGAAAATTTAATTTAAAATAAAATATGGACTAGTCTAGAGCTTCTTTAGATAACATAAAATTCACCAATAACCATCTCTCATGAAGTTTTGCCTCACAAATGTGAGGGATTTTATGGTAGTTTTATTTTTACTACAACTAATATAGTACAGATTTTATTTTAAATAACTCATAGCTTCTACTCATAAATTCACTCATAACTTTTAGCTTAAGTGAATCCAAATGATATTTCCCACCACAAATTATTTATAAGCTTCAACCAAATATAAAGATGTGTTACCGAATTATTTATTTTGTTCACTGAGCTTTCATTAATTTTGAAATATATATCTCAAATTTTCAAACAGAGAGCAAAAGTAAGGTTTAAAAAAATTATAACAAAACTTTTTTTTCTGCTAGTGAATACTAATATATAAAAGATGTTATTTAAACTTCATTACTCAATAGAATAAGAATGCTTTAATTAAATTATTTTAATAACTTTTTCAGTATTAACCAAACAAATATTATAAAAGTAAAATTTTCTAACAGATGAAAAATTATATAAATACTTCATTTTTGTATGAAACCATCTATGTTTAACTTCCCACAGTACAAAAATCTGCCAGATATTTTATCATCCAGTTAATAATTTTATTTCACTAATCAAATAGGCTGTTAACCTGGCCTAGGGATAACATGTCTTTCCCATGATCTGGGCATCTCAGGTTTGATTTCTGGTTCCGACATGGTTGTTCTTTACCCAGTCTTCTATTTCTGAGGAGTGTAAAAGAGCCCCTGTAAAAAATGGTTGTGCAAGTACTGTCCTATCGTCACGAAAAAACCCCCGAACATGGTTGCCGTATGTAGACGAGTCTAAGTGAGGAGGGAAGTAGGCATTAAAGAAGACCACAACATTTGGCTAACTAAGCATGTTTCATTAGGCAAGAAATTCTTTTCTCCTGTGTTTATACAGATGTATTTATGTGAAGAATAAAAATAAATCGTAGATAAACTGAGAATTTTCTTGTTATTTAAGCTTTTAAATAATGTCTTGCATCAGAAACCCTTTAGCAATATTTATTCAATTGCTTTTGTATTGATTTTTTTAGGACCTAAGTCTGCTGTAAATTAAATAAAAACATTGGATAATAAAATATTTTGATATTTTCTAAAAGATTCATGGGTTTTAGAGTGGAAAGTTTGCATTTTAAGACTAACACTCCCCCAGTTTTACACTAGAATTTGTTAGTTTAAAATAAGGTGAAAACTATAGTTTCAAATAATAAACTTGGAATCAGAAAAAAAAAAAGTTAATTTGGAACTGTTTAATTCATAGTAAATCTGTTACTGTTTGATCTAAATAAAAATTAAAAACACGAAATTCAGCAAAAAAGTAAAATATAAATCAATAAATAAATACACAAAATTTAAGATATTTACTCCATTCATATTCTTTTAAGAAATAGCGAAGTATTTATCGGAATCTTCGGAATAACTCATACACCCTAAAATTGGTTACCCTATCCTCCATAGTAATTCTTACAGATATATCACTTTTAACATAATATCCACAAATTATTGAAGAACAGATGTTTCTAAAGAATTTCCAAAAATTGAAACATTATTCAAAATTACTTAGCAGGCTTCTAATATTAACTGAATATAGTGAAGTGAAATAATTTTACTCAAATATCCTGATATAATTTAGTTGATCACACAAATTAACACCGTCAGATATTTATAATATTTTTTAAATTAAATAGCAATCATTTGTACTTTTTTGAAGTTATTATTGCCCGAAGTACAAAGCAAAATGAGACTTCTAACCGGCAATTCATCTAATTACTATGATACTTTTAACCGGTTCTTTTGGTGCCAAAAGAAATACTGCCCTTTTCTTGACCCCTAAAATGTAATAGAAAATCCTGTTTTCAAGCAACTGACCCCTGCTTTTAGGGTTACTAGGGTTTTTCTCCTGATGGTATGACAGTAAGTGTATGAGTATCATTTTTTATGAGCTAGAAGTCAGACTTCTGCCTTCAGGTGCCTTTACCCTCAGAAGCTACTGCACAAACTCAACTAAAATTTGCTGATTTTGTCAGCAGGCTTGCCTATGACAAGTGCCATAAGTAACAACATGTCAAATACATTATTTCATATAATAAATTATATTTAATACTATTGAACAATGACCAGAATACATGATAATGTTCACCAAACAAAACATATTTTAAAACAGACATTAGATCTTATGTTCCAAAGGAATGAAATAGGATTTTTTTTTTCAATATCAGATATATTATTCCAATTATAAATTATCTAGAGCTCGTCCCTGCATATTCTAAAAGTTCATTTCATTTCTAGAATATATACATTTTAGAACCATTCAAAACAGCTATGAATATTCTTATAACAATGCATCATAAAGAAAAATTTTAGATATAAGGAAATTAGAAAATGTTTTTTTGAAATTAAATGTTGTAAATTACTTATGAATATTATCACTAAGGAATATAGAACTTAACACTTAAGATAACAAATGAAATATATATATATAGATAGATATTAATTCGTCACAGAATTCATAGATTTTATCTAACTATATCGATAAACAAGTTCTTATATTAATTCTGATGAAGCAAAAGTCAATAATTTTTTTACCATCTTAATTTTTTTAGAAAAACAGAACATGATCCCCTTTATGATGAATTCAAATAGATCGGGATGGGTGTATGATCTATTTGTGGAGTAACTCGAAAAAATGAACTTTAATATAAATAATGATTTGATAGATTTACCAGTATTTAAAACATGTAATACAGTCTAATCAACTGGAAATGTTCAGATATTCAAATGCTCCTTTACAAAAAGAAGAAAACTATGACCATAACATTTTGCTTATTTTAATATATATTTAAAAGTGATTGATTATAATCTGTTTCGCTTTAATTCCTGCCAATTCACATTAAAAATCCATGCAAAGGCATTAATTTTTTTTAATATAAATTAATTTAACTTTGAGCAAATGCTGTATACTACTTCAAAAATCAATATCAATGTCTACCCATAAGAACATAATTCAACGAGGTTTAATTCGTAACAGTTTAACAACAGGAAATAATATATAGAATATAATTAACATTTTGTAGAAAAGAAAAACAAAAATATTAGACATCCAAAACTAACCAATTCTGCCTGCTCTTTTATTGAACAAAGTTCATCAAAAATAATTTTATACGCTTTATTTTTTTCCGATTCGATTATTCTTTCATCATTTTCATTGCTGAAAGAATTTTTAAAAAGCTCATTCTGATTATCGAGAAAGAAGTTGACAAGAGTACTTTTACCACAGCCTATCAAACCTCCTACTAAAACAATACACGACATAATTTTAAATAATTTAAATAAAATTGCAAGTTCTTTTCCGGCAATCCGGATGATTTAAATACCACGGTTCCAATGATGTATCAGATAACAACAAACAATGATTTCACTTCAGTTTTCTCTCTTCGTCATTTTTTTAACGAGTTTGTATTTTTTTTTAATTATTTTTTGTTCATATTTTGATTCGTTCCCGTTAGGCTTAACAATTTCGCAACTTTGAAAATATAAAATTTATTTTTTTATTCATCTCTGATATTTAGGCTGGTAATTACTAAAAATTGCTTTTGATCTGCAATTCATCACTTCATACATATTACTGATTAAAAGAGCTAACAGTCAGCAATAAAAATAATGCATAATTTGAGATTTTTTCTAGCAGACGCTGTCCTACACAAGGACACAAGGAATGAATTTTGGGGCGCCATCCCCGATCGGCAGAAATTTGATGATTCGGCTACATCGTCTAGACAGGAATACGGCAAGTCTTGGAATGATTTGGGTTGGCGGGAACGTTGTCCTATATGATTGTAGTCCTTATATAGAAACTAGATAAAAATGGAGACTCCCTAAATTAGAATCATTGAAGAGGTTTTAGTTTAACTTGTTAAACTAAGTTAAAATTCGTCTGTTTATTAAATTTAAGTGAAATCTAATGGAATAGCATTCCATCTAAAAACTGTTGAACTAATTTCAAAAAATTTTATTTAAAAAAGCTTCCATAGAGATATGCTGAATTATTTGCTTCTGAATTTTTAGTCCTTATTTAGGTGAAATCTTCTATAAACTTAGAACTTAAAATATCGCAAAATTTGTCTGCCATTTCCACTGCTAAATTCATATTAGTCATGATGTTTACATAATAAGCCACGTAATAACTATTCATCTAAATGCCAGTTTATTTAAATAATTTTCTGAAATAATTAATGGTGGCTTCAAAAATTTTTTTTTTGTCAAAAATTACTAATTTATCAGGATAAATATCACCCTAAAGAAGAATACAAAATACTATGGTCGCAATTTTGTGATACGATGATAAAAAATAAAAAACTCGACGATAAAAAAAATATTTGAATAAACACAGAAAATAATAATAAAAATGAAACAATATATGGAGATTTTTAGTTTTTCTCAAACAATAGATATTGAAAAAAGAATCTTAAATGTTATATTATTCCCAATTTACTGAAAATTTGAATACCTAGACCACCTTTAAAATTTATGTGGTGTACCAAAAGACAATGGCAATTTATAAGTAAAAGTAGAAAGAGAAATAATCCATATTTACCGAATTTTGCATAATGTTATTAATGCCTAAAATATGCATGATTTTTGCATTGATCATAAATTACTTATATAAATATAATGCTTCGTTCTTTATTTATAAATTGCTTAATGTCACCAATTTATATGTCACTCACAATGTAAAAAATGTGAAAAACTTAAAAAGTAAGATCAGTATTATCTCTCGAAGTGAGGAAGGTTCTTCATTACCACATAAAACAATTTCGCATCAAAAATGTTCAAATAACATTCATACTGAACTTAGTCAGATTCATTTCTCATTTATATCACAAAAGATTTTGCAAATTTTTATTCCCTCTTATTGAGTTGAAGTTTTGCTTTCTGTTGTTTAAAATAAACAAAGAGCTGCGGTGGCATGGTGGTAAGGTCTCGGTTTCGGAACCGGAGGGTTTCAAGTTCGAAACTCGATTCTATCGAAGAACCGTCGTCTGAGGTGGTCTCTTGCACATTAAATCTGTCAGGCCAAACGCCCTACCGCTGGTGTGGAGAGGGGGGTGCCAGTTCAGGTGTCGTTCTCGTCATCTGACCGTGGTTCAAAATTACGAGGTCCGTCCCAAAATAGCCCTCGTGTTGCTTTAAAACGGGATACTAATATAACTAAGCTAAACTTAAAATAAACAACAATTTTAAACATATTTTTCAACTTTTCTCTTCTGGATCAAGATTAAGTTAATGATTTTCTGAAATATAGTTCTTCCTTAATAAGTGATCACTGCTTAGGCATTTTGGAGGTAAAAGAAGGAAAGAGAAAATATAAACATACTATTTAAATGCTTTACATTTGAAAGATTAGTACTTTATATTTGAAACAAGTATTGACCATGAGATATATAAAGAATACGGAAGTATTATACGGAAAAAAATTTGGAATATTGAAACGGGAAATGAATTTTGAAGGGGACTGTTTAGGATATTATATCTTTGTGTAATGCTTTTGCACTCATGTATTACTTTACCCCAGCAGAAAATAAAACAAATATTTAAAATATTTTCTATTCAGTTTACAGGCATAAGTCTTGAAGCAATAGAAAGTAACAAGAATCAATAACTGTAGTTAATTCTCTTGAATTTAGCATTATAACAGATTTGTAAAATAACTATCTTTGCTTTTATATATATACTAACCGCCTTTGGAGACCAGCTGGTTCGCCATGAGTAATGCGTTCTAAAATTTTCAATTAAGTCACATATTCATTAGCCTTGAAGTAATTCTGTGCATTGATTGGCCTGAAATTAAAAATGTTTTTTTCCGTGATGCAGCCGAAATATTAAATATGTTTTTCAAAGAAAGCGAAAAAGGAAAAAAATGTATTGAATAAATGATTTAGATGTTGCAGACGATTATAGGAACCTTGGCTTTGCATTTATTTTTTTAGAAACTATCACATTTTATAATGGAAAAAAAAATGCTGAATTAATGATACAGATATTGCAAACGATTATAGAAATATGCCATTGAGTCGGGATTTCAATGCATATCCTGTCTAAATTCAATCAGATTTACATTAAATAAAGAAGATTTGTTGAATAAATGATTTAGATATTGCAAACGATTATAGAAACCTTTGCTTTGCATTTATTTTTTTAGAAAATATCAAATTTTATGTTTCTTTTATTTTATCCAGTCACGTGCTAAAAGTATCATTTCTTTAGACTTGATTTACGATGATAGTTTTTTTTATTATTATTTGAACTTCCGTCATTGTTTTCTTTTCTTTTATCCAGTCACGTGCTCAAAAAAAACATGGTCAAAATATTTCTTTAAAAATAACAGCTTAAGTTATACATTAAAACACTGATACCATTAGAAAGCTTTTTTATCTTTAAATTGATGTAAAAATCAAGTTTGTGCGATAATATTTTCGGAAGTTATAGCGGAAAAACGTCAAAATTTTGCTTAAATTTTAATTAATTCAAATTCTAATTCAAAATTCGAAAAAAGGGCTCCGAGCTGCACATTCCCGACCTCCAAAGTATACATGTACCAAATTTGGTAGCTGTATGTCCAACGGTCTGACCTGTAGAGCACCCACACACGCATTTAGCTTTGGTTCTTACATATTAATTTTTAAAAAATGAATTATTTCTGAAAAAGCTGTTATGGTCAAAAATTGAACCTGTTGTGAATCACTAACAAAGTACAAAAGAAATGTAGAAGTGTCCAGATTAGCCTAGATTTAAATATTTAGTTCTGATTGCCATTAAAAATAAAATAGTCATAAAATTAAAATTTTACAGGAAGAAAAGGGGTACTCATACTTTTGAAATTAAAATATAAAAATACTTTTTTAAAAATAACAAACTTTGTTTATTTAAGAAGATAATAAAAAATAGAAAAAATTCACTTTAAATTAAACCAGTTTCATTTTGTTTCAGAAAATAGCGAATTTTATTTAGAATATTTTTTAAAAGAATTTTTCCGTTATATTTCAGAGAAAACACAGCTTTAGCCAATATTTAGAAGTTATGAGGAAATTTCTGGATTTTTTCAAAAATTGCAGCATGTGTCTTTTTTATTCAATCACCATGTAATATTATTTTTAAAAATTGAAATATTTTCTTCTTTTGAAATAATTATCACAATCTAACAATAATCCTTTGAAATATTGGTATATATATCTTATACATGATAGTATTAAACTTTAAGTGCAATATCTTTTCTTCTCACTTCAGCAATAAAATATTATATGCATTATTTATAATAGTTTATTTCACAAACAAGTTTTTTCAAACGATTTTTTTTTCTAATAGCATTAAATTATTCCAATCTTTTGAAATTTTCTTTCAAACAAACTTCTTGACTTCATTTTACATTTTGATTACAAAATGTGTATTAAAAAAGGATTGGTTTCATTGCTTCTCACAAAATTATTAATAAAAGTCATCTAGAGAAAAAAACACTTTATTTGAATTTTTTTCTTTTTTTAAAAAAAATGTTTCTGTTTGCTAAGATAGTAGTTACATATTAACCACATGACAGCAAAAAATTGTAAAAGAATTTATATTAATCTGACTATGTTCGATAGTGGCATATGCTTAATACTTAAGTTCTCAAAAATAACATCTTTAATTTAGATTTTTAGTAGTGAAGATAAAAATAAATGGACAATATATATAAGGTTAGTCATAAAAACTTACATGATATATAAATCTCACTTATATATATATATTCCAATACACGAATCCTAGCAAAAAATATTCGAATTCCAATGTATGAGTTATGTGTCCTATTAGCTGAACCTTTCAAAAGGAAATGTCTTATACTGTTATTTTATGGCATGAGCTCAAGATTGAGGGCTTAAATTAATAGAGCATTTATGATTACGGTTACAGCGAAAAATTTTGGTACACATTTTTGAATGGCACCAGACTCCCCCCCCCACACTTTTTAAATTGATCAGCACATTGAAAAACCAAATAAGAATCCTATTTACACTAATAGTAAGAAAATTGGAAACATAAAACATAAAGAATCAATGAGAGAAGATGGAAAAGTTTATCAGTATTGTAAGTTTTCAATGTTCTTAATTTCATAGACAATTTATAGCGTTTGGAAGATAAACAAAACTGACAAATAAGAGGATTTAGTACAAATTCACTTCTTCAATTCTGACAAATGTCATAGATTCTATGCATGCACCTTAGATTTTAGGTTCACCAGAACCAGAATTCCATTGGAATAAAGTCTGGGAATTAAAACATCATGTGGTAATGAAAATGCAAAGCTATGGAAGACTTTTAGAACCACAATACTGTGGCAGCTGTTTGTACTTGTCAATAAAATGTGGCAGAGTGTAGAGTAGGATCCAGCATCTACACAATACCATTTTAGAAATTTTGCAGCTGAAATGCAGTAGATCAGCAATAATTGGATTATGGTCATCTACAACTATTTCAATAGAAGTGAATGATTCAAATCACAATCATTCATATGTTCATTCAATTTCTTCATACATTTTGCCAAATTAAGCATTTTTCAAAGAATATGTCAAAGCTCATGATTTTGCACTACTTCATCAACATTTTCCTCATTCCGATAAAAGAATTTTATCAATGTACTATGTTATTTCCAAGTGTCATCATAGTAAGCGTTAATTTGTTTGTGTGTTCAAACACCTGATTAAAGAAATATTCCCACAGTTTATTAACGATTTTCTACAAGCTGACAAGAAAAACTTCATTGGGCAGAAATATTTTCAGTATAAAATAAGATCTGTACAAAACCCAATTTCTTTTTCATTAGAAATACATTTCAGTGGTTATGAAACATGTGCAATCTTTCATGTAAATTAGACAGAAATTTATAATGAATTAAATTTTTTACTAACAACATTGTGAAAAATACAATGAAAATATTAAGCTCAAGTAACAAAAACTTCCAACACATGCACAATTGGCTCTGTGTTGAAAATTCATAAATTAATACATATTAAAGAGCAACATTGTCTTATTGTCTAGTAGAATATTTTCTTTATAAAGATTCAGAAACATAGAAACAAGGAGATTCAGTCACAAATATCACAGCTCATATATTTTCGTGTTTCATACAGGAACTTATTCCCCACATTTATTCTGCATGCATCAAGAGTACAGATGAAATCATACACACTTTGAAACTAGGGGAAAAAAAGATTTTTTATATTATTATGCAAATAAAATTGACAAGCAGAAAAATCTCTCTTATCTTGTTATCTTGAATGTATAAAAACATCTGAGTTTTTAAAGAATATAAACCAAACTGTTTATACATGTAAATAAAACTTTGAAATTCAGGGTATTTTATTCAGTTATGTATACAAGTCAAAATATTATACTTTTAAAATTAATGTTTAAAATTCATTTTCAAATATTTAGCCAAATTAGTTCTACATAATTAAATTCATACATAAATATATAAAAATTAAATATTTATATTAAATTAATTTAGAATTTAAATATTAAATGCAAAAAAGGACATTAAAAAAACATAAAAATCAGTAGAAAAGATCATGCAAAATTTTTTAAAGCATTGAATCTGAGTCAATATTTAATATTAACTAAAAAATAAATTTTATTCTATTTCATTACCCATTTCATTTATATTGATTTTTATCCTCACATATATGTCCTTTTGTCTAAGTGTATATTTATGTACACTAATTTAAAAAAAAAACATTAAATGTATTTAATTTCATATTATATCTATGCAATTTTTTAAAAGAAAAAGAAGAGACCTCTTGTTATCTTGAAATCATTTTTTTAAATCAATGGATGATGATGATCAGATATTATGAAACATTTCAATATCCAATGAGAGAAAATTTGAAAAATTTACGATAAGGCCTAATCCAAGACCATCATGGTAATGTTAAAATGGAACAAATACAGACCTAGTGAATTTACATTGAAGCAAAACCACCCAAAATTAAAGGCTGAGATTTTTATGACTTCAAAATAAAAAACACCGAAGGAAGTAATTTGATGAACTTGAAATCTGGAATTTTTAGGACACTTGCAAAAAAGGACCAGGACAATTAAACAAAGAAAGTACAAAAAATCATATTTTGACTATATATGGATAAAAAAGAAAAGATGTGGTTATGTGTGTGGGGGGTAGGTGTGGCAGAGTTGTAAGGGATAAATTACCTCATTAGAGAAGGAAGTAATTTTACAGTATTTTATTCCAATTTCTTCTCAAGATTAAAAATTATACTTCTCTATCATAAAAAGTCTAATTTTGTTTACCGACATGACATTCTCCAAGGCTGACATAAAGAAATTTTCAAAATATTTATTTGATTATGGAGTGACAAACTTGCAAATTTCCAAAATTTGAAGAGATTCTTAAATGATTCAAAGGTCAAATTTAGAACACTGTATGAATTTATCATTGATAAAGATAATTTAAAACAGCAATTTATGAATGAATTAGAAATCAAAATTCAACTAAATAGAGTTTAAAAATAAAATCTACTTGGGGTTGGACTTTTTCTTTTTTCTCAGTTTTTTAAATACTTTTTGATGGAAATTTAATGTGCATAAGATTTTAATCTTTATGAAACAACTCGACATTAAGCTGATTATCTAAAAAAAAAAAAAAAAAAAAAATTGTCTTTTTTTTAAATGTTTAATATTATTTTAAATTTAATAGTATTTGAAATTTATAAAAGGATATCCTAGAAAAATCTAAGATATAAGCACTAATTGTAGATGTTAGCAATTCAATGCAATGTATGAAACTGTATAAATGCTTTACAAATAACATCTTAGGAAAATGACTTGTTTCAAATCATATATATTTTTTAAAGATGGCATATAGAAATAAATAATTTTAAAAAGTACTTCTAACAATCAAAATGATAAAATTGAATTTCTGATGGAAAAACTACGGAAATTTTTTTTTTGGCATGTTAACTGAATAAAGTACATATTTATTAATGGGAATAACAGATCAATGGGATAAACAAGTAAAGATAAAAAATTCAAAGGTCTGCAATACTTAAATGTTAAAAGAAAAGATCAAAGAATATTTTTTTCTTTTAAATTCAGGCAATTAGACATTACATACTTACATTTAATACAAATTGCATCAATTTCTTTTATACGCTTGTTAATATAGTTTTGAATGGCATCCAAATTCCTCACTTGATCAATTAAATTCTCACTCCATTTTCCTTCTAAAGCATCTAAAAGCATTTTTCTAAAAAAAAAAAAAAAAA
>JAPMOQ010002989.1:81691-122999 GCA_026543055.1 Argiope trifasciata
CTGTACACTTTAAATATTAGAAATTACAAATTAAGGGCATCTTTTAAATTATTCATCTTAAATTAAAATTTATAAATTCATCTATTTAATTTTAAGACAGAAATATGTAAGAAAGAATACAAAAGTCACTTTTTAAAACAATAAATTAAATAATTTTGTTTCATTACTAGCATGTCAAAATTCTGAATACAATTTCATAAAAACTATTGAGTTGAATAATATATATTTTCAAAACACATATATGCAAATTATTGTAAATCTAAGTTTATATTCCTCTATAGAATAGCAATATATTTTCTAATACGAAAGATGGTACATTTAACTTGCAACAGCAATATACGATTAACATGAAAGATATTAAGTATTTTAATTTACATAAAGGATTTTAATTGTCAATTTCAGGTTAGTTTTAGGAATATACTACAGTTTTAAAAAGATTCGATAAAAATAATTTCATTTTTAGTCATAATGTATTTGATATAAATAAAAGTTCACCAGGTAATGAATAATTATTTAATAATTGAATTTTAGTTAAGCAATTTTATATTATTATATGTCTTATTGACTGATTTCATCATTAACTTTGCCAAACAATCCATCAATTGTTTAAAATAAAATAAAAAAGCACTGAAAAGCACAATTGCTGGAAAGTAATATTTCAACATAATTAGAAAATAACCATTGAAATTATTAGACAACAGATTTAATTCAGACAAATAAACAATTCAAATAATTTTTGATTTCAGAATTTGTAAATTGATCAACATAGGGGAAATTTAACAATTAAAAAGCTAAAATTGCCTTTTTGCCATAAAAATATTAAAATACATTCCATAATTTTATATTTTCTGAAATATTAAAAACAGAAAAATTAAAGAGTAAATATAATAAAGAATTACTTACAACAACTGACTCAAGAGATGGAAGAGCTGCTATGACAACTCTATACCACTGCTGGTCAACTGCATAATAAGCAGCACAAGTAGCTCCTACAGCTATATCAGCATCTGCCATTTTATAGCTACGATTTGGAAGATTGTTATAAAAATCCCTAAAAATTAATAAATCTAAATTAAACTCATAGATTTCTTTATTTTGTAACTACAATAATTTGTTAAGCATTTAAGAATATTCTTCTCTATTTTAATAAATGTCATTCAAATTCTACAATCATTTTTCAAAGAAATTATATTTGAAAAATTACCAAAACGATTCATTTAATCATGTTCAAACTTTTTTTTTATTTTTCAAAGGGATCTCTTTTCTTGGAAATCTATGAATGAATTTAAAAATCAAGATGAAATTTTCAGGTTTTTAAAAAAAGGTTTTTTCTTAATCTTATTATTTTTTTAGTATATATAAAAATATTTTCAATTCTATATTTTAAAAGAAAAGCTTTTTATATTTTATAGTAATTACCTCTTGAGAAACTAGGCATATGACCACATGAAAAACTAAACATTCAGCTGCATTGCATGCTTACTTCACAAATTGTTTTGCCTTTTGAAATTTTAAGAAATTTATCAATTTAATTACAATAAAACCTGTTTATTTATTTATTAACAAAACTTTAAATTACTAAGCACTGTCACTTCTCATAGTTAAAAAAAAAGAATATAGACTATATAATGTAACAGTAGTAGAGGTAGTAAAAGGATGACTAGAGGCCCATAAAATAGAATAGAACAAAACTGATAACAGAATTCATAGATAATTAAATTCATGCCAATCAACAATCCTAATCTTGGATAATTAAAAAAAAACAAGCACACAAAAACATGAGACTGGGGTTTATTTATTAAGATGACAGGTCTATAAATAAACAAATAAACAAAATACAAGTAACAGTACCAGATTTTAAATTGATTTAAGTTTATTTTAATATGAAGATTTCTTTTTCCAATAGAAAAAGGAGAGGAAAAAATTCTGAAGGCACATACTCTAAATTTTTAAAAGATACACTTGCAGCGATGAATCATCCATACAGCATTACTTACTGCATTTCCTTCCCTAGCTTTTCTAAGCCAAGAATTGCATCTTGAGTTTGTAACTGAAACCAGAAATAACTCGGACTATTGACAGCTGATATGTATACAGGAACATACAATTGTTTTGCTTCCTCTGGTATTTCTGGTGAGATATATTGTAAAGATGGCAAAGCAATATCACTTGGCATATTCTGAAAATATATATAAAAAAAAATTAAAAATGTCAAAGCCATTCATATTTTTCAGTTTTAATTTATTTTATTGCCTAAAAATAAATTCCAATCTCATTATTTAAAAAAATTAACACAGTTCTATTATATAGATAATTTAGAAATTTCAGTTGGTATTAAAAATTCAGTTCCGATATTTATAATACTTGGTTGTTTAGCTATTCAGAATTATATATATGTGTGTGTGTGTACAAATAGAAAAAGCATGAATAATAATTAGTGATGGGATTATTAACTTGACATTTGTTTTATGTAGATTGTAGAAAACATCAATTTAACAATGTTCAATTTGTATTTGGCCTCACAATTTTTTTTCCGTCAGTGAATCATTGTTTGCTTCAAATCAATTTTAGCTATTAGTTTTGAATATTCATAAATATCACTGCCAGGAAATAAGACTTTTAACATACTGATACATTTATATCTAAAGCATCTACAAATAGCAAGGATTTTTTCCCTTGTTTCAAAATTTTTAATATTCTGTCAATGTGCATGACATTTTCCATTCTAATTTTTGTCATTAATTAGTGTGACAATCATACATGAAATATTGTTAATAGTACAAACACCCATCTAAATAAGTGTATTTTCTTGTAAAAGAAATTTAAATTGCCTAAACGGTTTTATGACATTTTAATTCTTTTATATACTCCTAAACATCCATTGCAATGGGAAAAAATCTCTTTTTAATACAAAAAAAAAAAAAGACACAAAAAAATGCATACAGAGCTTACCGCTTTCAAAGTGCATGAAATCTTATTTTTTGAACAAATTTCAGAACTTGGTTTATGAGCAAATGAACCTGAAAATAGGATGGGAAAGAAAAAAAATGAAAGGAATAAAAAACAATTTCCTATTTTGAAAGAAATTAGGAAAGTTCGAAAAATTGATTCATTTTATCTTGTTTAAACAAAATGAAACAAAAATTATTTTTGCGAGAATGTTAGAAAGAGTAAACAAGAAAAAATGAAAAGATAAGAGTGGGAGGTTACATAAACTGCAAAAAATAATACACTTACTTTGATAATTTGCCTCAAGTGCATTGTCAACATGGAAAAGCATCCAATCCTTTGAGTTATTTAGAGCAGGTACTCTAATAAAAATATCTGACAGAGAATCTGTCATTTCTAATAAGGAATTATATCCATATTCATGAAGATCAAATTGTTGACCAATCAATTCCTAAATAAAAATTTTAAAAAAATTTCAGATTGGAGGGTTTGCTTGCATTCCTTTAAACTAGAATCTTAAAATTCCCTAATTTTAGCACAAAATTCTTCACATAATAATTAAATATAATTAATTTCATTATATTCTCTTGGCTGGATTTTCTAGTAAAACCAAATTGACAAGCTTAATTGGGGGGGGGGGGCAATTCATGGTCACGTGTCATGTACCAAACAAACCATTCTGTGTTCAATTTTCAACTGTTTTGCGCATGTCGAGAGGTTGCCAATTATGCTGATTATCAGCAGACATCCGATACATGAAAACTAAAGTTTAATATTATGTTAGCCAAATAATTATAAAAATCTTTCTATTTTTTTTAAAAAAGAAAATTATATTTTAAATTATTTTTTACAAATTTTCACAGTAATGTTATTCTACATATTATATTAAATTTTAATTAGTTTGATGTTGTTGTTCAAAGGATGCATTTTGACAAACGGCTATGGCAGTTTTTTTGAAAAATTACATGTTCTTTTGTATATGTTATTTAAATGTCATTGAATGTTGAATTTTATGAATATAGTTTCTTTTAAATAATTATTACTCTTAAATAAGTTAACATTTTAAAGCTTACTAATAAAATTATTACATTTTTTCTTATGTAGTTATTTTTATTAATATTGAGACTTTGAAGTTTTCAATTTGCTCAGTGGAAAGAACATGAAACTCAAATTTGTATACATTGAATAAATTATTATTACAATTATTATTACTATTTTTCATATCTATGCAACTTAGGAATCAGTTGTTTCATTTTATTTGTAGGAATCATTCAATAAAAAGCAAGAAAAATAATTAATATTTCCACCACAGTTTTTATTCTTATAAAAATATAAATATTAAGTTGGGGAATAAGTTCATAGTATTTTTATATTTATGTTGTTTTACAATGATTGTTTTGCTGTTTGACAAAGTGTATAGTATTCATTTGATAAAGCTCTCTCTGCTCTACAAAACTGTGTTGTCTTTTTGAGTAATTTAATTTTTAATTACTTTTAAGGCTCAGAAATGGAATATCCTGGAGATAAAAATCAACATTTTCGACACCTGCTCTTCTTTACTTTTCACTGAGGCCAAAAAACTGCTCAAGCAGCACGGGACATTTGCAACATACACGGAGAAGATGTCATAGGTGAGTCTGCAGCATGGAAATGGTCAAGCCTGACCTCCATCCAAAGAAGATCATGATCAGCAATTAGGGGACTGGGAGGGCATGGTGTTCATGGAAATGCTTGAAAGGAATGTCACGATCGCCAAGGAGCTCTACATAGCCCAGCTACACCACATTCAGCTATTATGCGAATGAAAAGACCCTATTGATAAGGTCAAACCATACTCTTTCACAACAATGCCAGGCTCCATGTTGCACAAGGCATCAAAGCCACACTCCAAGACCTCGAATAAGGGTCCTTAAGCATCCCCCATATTCTCTGGACCTTACACCATCAGATTACCATCTTTTCCACACCCGGTTGAATCATATGAGGAGCTTTACCTTTGACAATAAAGGGGACCTTAAAAATCGCACTGGGCGATTTTTGGCGGAACAGCGTCGACAAATCGGTCGAGAGATGGGAGGAGGTTGTAAACAGCAACGGAGATTACATAATCGATTAATTGATTGTTGTTACTAAAGACTTTCTTTAAAAAAAGTCTTTTATAAAAACCCTACGAACCCAATAAAATACATATGAATAATTATTCGAAAAAAATATGATCAGATGATTTAACATTTCTGAAATGCATTTTAAAATGCTAAAGCTACATTGAATGAATATCATAAAATAAAACAAAAACGTACAATTTGATAAATTTAATAAACTAGAGTAAGCTCAAAATAAATATATATACATATAGAAATTAAGTAGGATATAAAGAGGAGTTGGAGGAAACACCTTTTATGTTTTTTACATAATTTAATAATTCAGAATTGATATATTAGAGAAATAAGGAGAAAAAAAAGTGAAGCATCTATGAAAACAGAAATTATTAAGGTCCACAGTGATATAGTACAAAATTATAATAATCAATTTTAATTTAAATACAAGAAACAAAAATGATAATTATCAGGGAATAAACCACTAATGAGAATAAACAGATTACTCTTTTGTTATTAAATATGATTACCCACAATAACTGAATAATATAAATTACTAAAAGATAAAGAAAACTTTAAGATTCATAATAAAAAAGTAAAACATAATGCATTTTATTTTAATGCCATCAACTAAAAATCCTATTTTGTGTAGTTATGTTCAATTTGGAAACCTTTATTTCATCACAACATCATTTGGATCTAATACATTCCTCAGATAGCTTTTAATAAATAATTTGTCAGATATGCTGTCACAGTATAAAAATTACTGGAACAGGTTTTCTTTTGATTTGTTTCCTATTGTTAGTAAATGGTTAGTAATATTAAATAAATTCTTCAAAATGACTGTATCATATCATTGACTTTGAAGCAGGTTTACAACCTTCTATTCTAATGCTAACAACACAATTTAAGATTGTTGAAAGGAAACTAAAAAAACATTTTACGTGACAATCACTCTTCAATTTCATATTAAAGTATCCAGTATCATACCAGCATTTCATCTTTTAACATATAATAAGAGGAAAAAAAATTACTCAAAGTTATAACTTCAAATATAGACAAAAAATCCGCTTATACTTGATGGAGAGTGTTAATGAGAAACTCATCTATTTAAGCATTGGGGATGAAGGTTTAAATGCCATGTTCATAAGTACATGACACATGACTTACACGTCACATAAATTGACCCCATTACAATGAAATATGATACAAGTATGGCAATCAAAATGATGAAGCAAAATGAATTGTTTAAACAATCTTGCTTCATAAAATTGATAACATGATTGGATTTTTAAAGCAGAAAATAGATTTTATTCAGTTTTTACTTTTCTATATATTATGTTCTTAAGAGAAAGCATTATGATAAAAAAAATTCAGTTTTGATACTTCGATGAATTTGGGAGTTTTCAAGACCATTCAATTAAAAAAAGTGAAAATGTTTTTGTGAATGCAAATATAATGCATGAATGAAATATTTAATGACGTTTGATTTATTGACTTTATATTAAAATTTCTTTTATTATTTTAAATAAAGCCCAAAAATGATTCAAATAATTTTTTCAAAATATATACAGAATTTTTCCTTACTAATAATGAAGATGCATAAGATACTCTATAATGACAAAGAATACAACTATCAAAATGGTGCTTAACACATTGTGTGCGGGTACATTTCATAGCGTAACTGTACCGGGAGTGGGCATTTTGAGCGTAAATTTAGAAATTCAGTTTAATCTCAATAGGTCGAAAATTATTTAATTTTTTAACCAACTTTTCATATTTTATATTGAAATGTATATACATATATAAACAAATATATCAATAGAAATATATAAATAACAACCAAAATATATAAATAACATCCAAGAGCATTCGGCTTCATTTTTCTGTATATACTATTATTTTTGTACCCACAAACAAGTCATGTTGTTACACTAACCTGTACTAGTATGTGACCTGCACTCAAATATCAATTGTCAGAAAATGTACTAGTACGTTACCCATGCTCAAGTATCAATAATCAGAAAATGTACCAGTACGTGTCCCACATGCAATGTGTTAAGTTATAATTTTTTATATATTTTTATATCAACACTAATAGGTATTTTAGATATGATTTCATTCAATAAGTAACAATGACAGTGAAAAGAAGCAAAGAGAATGAAAAGAGAGAGAGAGAGAAAAGAAAGAAATTAACCGTTTAGATATAAGTAAAATGTTGTAATTAAAAAAGTAATAATACCTAAACAATAAACTGAAATATTCATTTTCTTACAGGTTACAGAATAAAGTACAATTAATTTCAAATTTCTTAAAAGTAGCATAAAAATTATGTAGCACACAGTAAAAGTTAGTGCATTATTGATGAGCCATCAAAAATTAGAATTATTTGCAAAAACAGATAGTATACAATTTTTACCTCGTATAACACAGGAAAATGTACAGCTAAGATACCCTCAGGATAATGTTGTAGAACCTTTACAAAGTTATCTTTTGATGATTTGGAAATGAGAATTTTTTCTTGATTTTCACCACATATTGAAAGTAATAGATTTGACTGAAGAGGCAGAGAAGTTTTAACAGCTAGAAATATTTAACAACAACCATTAAAACAAAATCATGCTTTAGTGAACATCGTTGTTATTGCAGATGTTGTTAAATAAATGAAATAATTTTAAAAAAATATAAAAAATAAATGCTAATTTTTTTATAGAATTATATGCATTTAAAATGAAGTAGCTTATTTGTTAATATAATAAAATGTAGGACGAAATTTTAATGTAACTGTATAAATAATTTACACAATTGATTAATAACCAGTAATATTAAAATACAATAAACATTTACTAGTAAATCCAAAAAAGTTTATAATAATATAATCATATTAATTATATATAAAAAATAGCCAATATCTTATACCAATTTATCTGATATTTTAAAATTTTTTATTAGTATTAGCCTCACAACATTTAAAATAAATAGAGTTAAATAGAAATACTAACCATCTAAATTCTTAGAAGTATATATGTCACTTGTATGTTCAAAATGTTTAGAAAGAAATAATTTTTCTGTATTTCCAACTGTCTTTAATTCAAATTCTGGCACAGCTAATACAAGTTTTTTAAATCTTTCAGATGGATTACTTGACAACCACTCCAAATTAATAGGTTTGGAAAAAGTTTTACTATAATCTAAAATAAGAGCAGTATAGCCAATTCCATCTGGATGCTTCTTCAAAATTTGAAATATTTCACTTCTCAATTTTGCAGGAACAAATGGTCGATTTTTTGTCATGCTGTTTGAAGAAGATTCATAATTACACACAGAACTGTTAGCAATATGTATTTGTTTATTATTTGGTTTTTTAATATTTTTCTTCTGTTTTTGAACAAGCTTCTGGATGTGTTCAGTACTTTTATCTGCAATAGCAGTTAATACAAAAGAACCATTTCTATCTTTTTTCATACAAACAACATCAGGTATTGATTCAATTAATTCAATGTCAGTTGTATAGCCTAGTTCACGAGTTGGAAGCCTGAAACCAAGAAGACCTCGATATGCTTTAAGGAATTCTTGTAAAGTCATGCCTTCTTTAGAAGATATCAAGACACTTCTAACCTCTTTTTTAACATCATCTAATTTTTGTTCCCGCATGATGCCTATTATAAAAATAAAGACAAAGTTAAAACTGCTTCATATGACACAAATTTTTAAAATACATTCATTCCACAAAAAAATAGATACACTCTAAATAATGCACTGCACAAATCTAGAAAATAAAATGTTCAAATTAGTGGAAAATATTAGGAAGAAAAAAATATTATTTAAGTATGGTCAACCAAATACTTAAATTTCCAAAAAACACTCAAGCAGGATAAAAATGAAAAACAACATTAAATACAATTTTAAACATTATTCATTGACATAATTTAATTTAAAGTATTAATCAAATTTTATCAACACTTTTTTAAAATCTTACTTGACATGTAAATTCTTAAATCTGAGAAAAGGGGTTATATTTAATTATATATTGCGAGCTAAAATTAATTGAATTTTAAAGAAATGAGACATCTTTAACTAAATCTTTTAACAAATATATTTTCAGTTTTGTGTAAAGTGTAGTAAATTTATTAAAAAGAAAAATTTTGCAATAAATTTATCACAGCGATTGTGAATTTAATGTAAAAAAAAATATTTATATGTCAGCATAATAAGATCTCGTGTAAGCAAAGTACTACGTTTTCTGTAATTGCAAAAAGTAACAATGTCGCTTTACACAAAATAATTATGAGCATGAAAATGTACATATTACTGATATTCAAAATTCATATTTTTAAAATGTACATGATAATAATAAAAAAATGTTTAAAAATCATATTTTTGATATAAGCAAAAAAAGTATTTTAGAAGAACTATAATAATGAAAAAATGTATGTTCAAACATTATTTTCCTAAAATTAAAAGCATAACCCACTTTTAATATTAATATTGTAAAAAAATCAGTTTGAAATATTCAATCCCACAAAATGAGTAATCTTTGATGTGAACGTCTAGAATCGACATTAAATGCATGCGTTTATTTACTAGAATGAAATGTATGCTGTTGCAGTTAATGCTGCGGAGCTTGTTAATAAAGTTTCAGCTTCAAAAATAAAGCTGTCTGTTATCTAATATGTTAATTTTGGCAAATTCATTATAATTGATATCAAAAATAGTTCTAAAAATATTTATTAATTTTTAACATTACATTTCTTGTAAAAGCAATATTTACTTCAATTAGTTCTATGATCTCAGCCTTTCGTTGGTCAAGAAATCATTCAAGGTTAAATAACTGCAAAGTTGGACAACCGGTAGTTGTATAAATTTATTACATGTTTACGAAACTAATATAAATTTTTTCGGATTAATCGGATTTCATATGTTTGGAACTTCAGAAGTTCCTTGAATTGAATCACTTCTGAAAACTTTTTTCTGAGTAAATTAATCTCTCTATAATTTTCTTGAAATAATCATGAGTGTTTGCCTTTATTTGTCGAGGTAAGTTTTAAAATATATATAACCAATATGTTTAGATAGATATATTTACTATTTTTATGAGCCATATTTGTAAAAAAATCCAGCCCAAAAGTTCACATTTGCAATATGTTTCTTAAATAGCCTAGTATGAGTTATTTAAGCATTTATCAGGTTATAATTATATATTTAAAAGTATGTGCACTTTATTCTCATTCATTTTTTTAAATGTTACTTTTCTAAATATTATTTTAAATAAGTATGACGTTCAAAGAAAATAATGTTTTTTAAAAAAAATCTGTCTGTTATGTAAGGATTGATGTTGATGAATGCCAAATATTTCTTTATTTGCTATTTAAAATATGTAAATAAATATATTAGTGTACTTCATTTAAAATATAGAATAACATAATATATTTATATAGGTAAAAGAAATTATTTATTTCTAATTATATGAATTAATGCACTGTATAGTGAAAATCCAATACTATGATTTGCTTAAATAATATTTTAAATTGTTTAAATGTAAAAACAAAAATTTGAAAATAAGATTATTTTATGCAAACTGTATTACTAATATGAGGACTTAAAACATGTAATAATTATATTATATGATGCCAAAATAGCAGATTAATATATTTTAAAGAAATTACAATATGCAGTGTGAATTTTATGCATAGTTTTATGTTACTTTACTATTTTTTAAATTTTGACTTATCAGTTTCAGATAAACATACCAAATTTATTGATTACTTATGATAATTTGAATATATTCTAATATAGGTCTCCATTTAAGATATTTTGTGTTGTTGATTTTTTATTGTTATGGAATTCCTGTGATTCATGTAAAGTTCAACTTGGCAACAAAAAAAATTTCTAATATAAAATATTGCTGATGAAACCTATATGAAGGCTCTACATTTTGTTAAATTAAAATCCAATGCATATTTAAATGCTGTTGACAGTCGGGGTGGGGAAAGGCAATAATGTTTTAAAGTATTCTAAATTTTTAAAAAAGCATTGCTAATATAAGCATTGCTATCTATTACTAAATAATTGCATTTCTGTTATTTATTTCAGACATTTGGGGAGAATAGGAACAAGAGCTTGTTTTACATCAAGCCTACAAAGGTATCTTCGAATCTTTTGTTTTTATCTTAACATGTTTCTTTATTAATATCTAATAGTATATGTCACCTGTCCTTTAACATCAATCTATTCTTAATCATCAAGTCTTAATTCAACTATTTTAAGTCTCAGTTTAATGTTAAACTTATTTGCTTTCATATTATTATCTCTAAATTAGATATTTACCTGATAAATAGGAAAACACATTTGTTACATTGTATGGTATTTAAAGAAAACAGCAAGATGTTTGTTTTTTTATTATCAAATTTTGATTTAGGCATCTTTTTTAAGATCTTTACCTTAATAGTTCTACATGTATTTCATACTTAAAACATATACTTGTATTATTATTTAAATTTTGCATGTGCCTTTTGTAAATTCTGTTCTGTAAATATATCCCAGTAATCTCTTTGCTTTCATATCTACATGGAAGTACAATAATGTACATTTAGTTTTTGTGAAGGTTATAATCTTCAGAAATATAAACTACCAATTCATGCTTGACTGTGCTGTACCAATTTATTTGTATTATGCATTTCATACCTTGAAGTAGTCAAAAGAATGGAATGTCATAAGCATTATAGTTATACTTATAATGAAACTGTGTTGCCGCATGAACTTTATTTGTATTTTATAGTGCTAGACTTTGATTAAATTTTGTGCTGTTTCAATTAACATAAATCTGTGCATCATGTTTTTATCTATTTATTGCTATTATAAATAACCTCTCTTAACATGTTGACGAATCAGAATTTATACTATATATATGTGTGTGTGAGTGTGGATTTTTCTCTCTGTAAAATTTTTATTTTCCTTTTAATAAAATATTAAAAATATTTTAAAAATAATTGTATTAAAGTTTTGTCAATGTCAAACTATAAAACTGGCATTTATTAATTTAGCATAATAATAAATGATATATACACAATTGCACAGGTTTAAAATTTTTCATTGGTAATATTTATAATGTTATGGCTACTTTTGTTTAAAATATTATAATAGATAAAACTCTTCAAGACATAAATGATGTAATAAAAGAGGAAGTTAAAAATTAATTTTAGAGTAGTTCAAATTCTTAACATTAATCAGCAGATATATCTACAAATTTCTTTATTTCAAAATCTTCTGAATTCAACTTTCTTAAGAATTAATACCTGATTAAAAACTATGTAAAAATGAAATTGGTATTATTAAAATGGTAAAATTTTCAATTGCTTGGTGATTTCTTTAAAAATTTCATCTACATTTTTTGTAAGAAAAAGAGAGTGAAATTTCTATATTTGAAGTACATGTGGTTCTGAAATCCCTTTTATTACTTACTGTGAAATGATAACAATTAAATGCAAACACATCTCTAGATGAACATTTCATGCTGCTTGAATAAGCATTTTTACTCATACACTTAATTTAAAGATCACAGAGTTGTGAATTTTAAAGGAAATGCTGTGCAGAGAGCCCCAAATATCCCCTAATATGAGATATTATATGCATCAGTAATTTTGATGTAACTATGATTCTTTAACACTATGAGCCAAAATGCCTTACTCAACAAAGCATTTACTTTGATACTTTCGGGAACATAGTTCAAATATAGATGTGAAGAGTAATTTGTGACCACTCACAATTGTGTTTTCTATTATATGCTTAATAGTGATTGATATGGATTCTTGTGTCCTTTGACAAGAACAGAGAGGGCAGAATTTTGTAACTACAGAGGTAAAATGTTTATTAGTAAAGGAAGACTCTAAATTCAATCAAAGATTGCAATTTTCTGGTACTTGTTATTATGTATATATTGCAATTTTCTGATACTTGTTATTATGTATATATCAGTTCATTCATGCATAGGATATAAAGAAATGTTGATTTGCGTAGATAAAAATGTTTTAAGGTCCTTTCTTTTCTCTTTATTTATTTTTATTGATACTCCTTATTCAGATTTTTTTTAGCTCGTATTTTCACATTCGTTTTCATAATAAAGCTATTACTAATGAATTTTGAAGTATTCTTGTTGGATTTATTAATGCATTTCCAAACTAATTAAGATATTATATTACCATTCCTTGGCAAATTAATGTTTTATTTCACTAATTTTTCATTATTTGCTTATTTTATTATCAACATGATAGTTATTAGATGATAAATGTTAAATATAATTAAAATCAATTTTGAATGTAAGTTTAAGTAAAATAAAATTTGATACATTCAATTTTAATTTAAAAATAAATTGCTGGTAACTTATAAAATAATATTCTTAGTCGTATGTTTTGGACTTTAACATACATTCTATTCAAATAAAAATTCTTTCTTCTAAATAACATATTATTGGCTAAATTTTTTTTAAACCCTGCTTTTTGTTCCAAGATTTAGAAGTTTGTTCATCATTTCAAATAAGAGCTTGCAGAAATATTTTCTGTATTTTTTAAAATAAAATTTCTGTCAATTTAAAAATTAAAATTATATTTCGGAATATATATGGAAGTAAAGAAAATAATATCATTTTAATTCCCTAATTAGTAACCATAAAAACCAACAAATTAAATTCATTTATTTGCATTTCATATTTAAATTTTTATCTTAAAGTATAAAACTTGTTTGTCATGAAAAAAGTAAATTAATTCATATTTCAGTAATTTTTAGCTTATCTGTGAAAAATAAAAACTAGTAAAGAGATTGACAGTCCTATAAAAAGCAAGAAAATATTAAGTCAATAAAATAGTTTTCTCTTATAAGCAATTGGATCCAACATTATTGAAGGAATGTAAAATATTTTTTTCTATTCTATGTCTACATCTAAGTTTATGGGTATTAGTATAAAAATATTTATATTTCAATGTATTTTTATTCATTATGCTGAATTTTTTTTAATTGTGAAAAAAAATTATCAGTCATAGGAAATTTAATATACTAACTTCATCATTAAAATGTATCAAATGTGATAAATAAGCAAATAAAATTTTTTCAGGGAGATTTGAACTTCTACTTCAAAGTATTGTAGTTGACAATGCTTTATATTTAAATGTTGTTCTATTATGAACTTTTGATTTTTTTTAAATGTTGTTTCTAATAATGTAGTAGTGACAAAGTGTAATCACACAAAAAAGATGTAAGTCAAATATTCAAATTGCTGCTGAATCTAAATTTAACAATAACAGCAAATTAAATAAAATCTTCCCACAAGTCACAAATGACAACCATAGGGTGTCCTATTCGTGTTGAAAACTGATCGTACATTTCAGTTATAATTCCGTTGATGCACCCCCGAGGTTTCCATTTTGTTTCCATGAAAGGAAAGCCACTCTGGGCTTTAAGACCCTAAGATTCTGACATTAGCAGAACCTAGGGCATTAGAGCCCAAAGTGGCATAAGAATAAAATTAAGCTATATTATATATTTAGTTGATAATACTCTTATCTATCAATGACATATATATCTTACTTAAAAAACTTTCAGTTTACTTTGTATTTAGTTAGTAAGATTATTTACAGTTGACAAAAAAAGTATTAGAACAGACTGAAATTTGTAGTTTTCTAAATAAAATACAATAAATGGAATAAATAATTTTTATCAAGCGACACCCCTACACAACCAACATATGTAATCAGGTAACAAAAAATATTTAGAATGAATAGAAATTTTTTTAAATAATAAAAATGAACTTTTCATTACAAAAAAAAGTATTAGGATAATAGTCTTGAATGTTCAATTAATTTTAACATACTTGTAGTAAGCTGCACCATAATTCAAATGTCAAATTAATATTTTGTATGCAGCCCTTTAGCTGCAATTACTGCATCCAAATGTCTCGGCATAGATTCCACTAAATCTTTACAGACTTGTGAGTTCTTTGAATTCCATGCATCCTGCAAAGCTTGCTTCAAACTTGATTTACTTGTTATATGGCATTTCCTTATTTGTTCATCCAGTAAATGCCATAATTGCTCTATTGGATAATAGTCTGGTGACTATGGTGGAGTTACTAACCTTCTTAGGACATGGTACAAAAGCCACTCCTTGGTTTTATTAGCGGTATGTTTGTATTTCTTTGTCTTGTTGAAAGATGAATGTCTTCTCCAACCCTAATTTACTTGCACTGTCTTTCAAGTTATGGTGTAACACATCAATATATGATCGAGCTATCGTCTTCCCATCAATAAACTGGAGATTTCCAACTCCAACATAGCTCATACAACCCCAGACCATGATATTCCCTCCTCTGTGCTTAACTGGCTTTAGTACATTTTGAGGTTCTAAAGCAGCACCTTTTTCCCTCCAAATTGTAAAAATATGCTTAGGTTTGAAATTTTTAAACATACTTTCGTCGGAAAAAATTACTTTTTTCCAAAAGTGTAATATTTTATCTTAGTAATTTTTGGCAAACTCTATGCATTTTTTCCTGTTGGTTTCTGAAATAAACTGCTTTTTCCTTTTCTGTCTTCCTTTTATTCCAGCATTATGCAGAACATTTCTTACAGTTTGAGGTGTTGTAACCTTTCCTGAAATTGATTCAGTGTCTGTGGCTAATTTCTTTGCACTTCCTGTTGGACTTTTCAGAGCATCTTTAACCACTTGCCTTTTTTCTCTCATGGTCAGCTTGCTAGGTCTCCCTGATCTTGGTTTATTAACAAAAACTCCCATTTCCTTTTTCTTTTTCAAAATGTTATGTATTGTGCTTTCAATTTATTTGAAATTTCACGAAATGTTTTATCATCATGATGCAAATGAACGACTTCTTCTCTCTTTGCAAGTGGAATTTTATTTGTTCTTGGTGCCATGACATGACATTTATGTGTAACCGATTAGAAGGAACTGTCAGCAAATGGAACAAACACACTTTTATAAACCAGTGTCAGAATAACCCTGAATGTTTAGTGACGTCGACATTTGAAATATTTTGCATCATTTTGCTGTTCTAATACTTTTTTTGCAATGCAAATTTCATTTTTATTATTTAAAAAATTTTCTATTCTTTTTAAATATTTTTTGCTACCTGATTACATATGTTGTGTAGAGGTGTTGCTTGATAAAAATTTATGCCGTTTATTTTATTTTATTACCTAGAAAACTACAATTTTCAATCTGTTCTATTATATTTTTTGTCAATTGTATGTATTGATATTGAACCTTTGTCTTGTCTGCCTAGAACAATTATACAAATATTTCTAATACCTGTTTTTATATTAGTAATATTAAAATGCAATCTCTGTTGTTGCATTATTCTATTATTAAGATTTTTCTTTTGGCTTCTGAAAATGGCATTAAAAGAAAGTTGCAAACCAAGATTTTTGTTTAAATTGATTTTCATCAAGAATTAAATTCGATCACTTTATAAAAAGCTTAAACATATAAATTTTTAAAATACATTGTGAAATTTATATTTATTCATGCTTATAGAGAAAGGATTAAGCAAAAACTTCTTTACAGTATGAAGGCAACATTTTGAAATTTTATTTAGCAAATATATCCTGAATTTCAAATTTAAATACGAATTTTTCAATGATAATAATATTTTCTAAATGTTATAAAAATATTCTAAGTCAAATAATATTTGCAATTATAACCTATGATATATCTTAAGGGTTCAGTTATTTATATGACTTTTAAATTTAATTTATAAAAGTATTAAAAATCAATCCAAAATTTAATTTTACCATTATTTAAAGAAAATATTCCACATGTTTAAAATTGATAGAAAATAAAACATTTACTTAAATTGTAACTATATCTGAAAATAAGATTCAATTTTCTTTTATTTTACCTATTAAACAATCAATTGTTGAAGTATTTTAGTTTAAAAAACAGAAAAAAAAATTATTTCTAAATGACTGACTTAAATCTAGTATTTGGTATGTTAAAGTATGACAAAATCTTTATGGAAAATTTAATAAAAATTGTGTAGGGAAAATAACTGAAAACAAGCAACTAATACAAACATCTAAGAACAATTCTTTTCATGCAAATTCCTTTTCAAGTCACATTTTTTTTGGATTAGGTAGTAATTATAAAAATAAAAATGAGCATTGAAATTCACATCAAGTTTATCCAGTTTTTGTTTTTGAAAAATGTGATTCAATATGATAAAAGCCAATGATAAAATTCACCAAAGTTAAAAGCCTTGAGTAAACATCTGCTTGGCATCAATAATGAATTTTGTGTATATGTATTAACTGTATTGCAATTGTTGTGAGCTGTGATTCTTCATCGTACGATTTATATATATATATATATTTAAATATTTTTTTCTTCCTCAAAATGTTGAAAATTCTCACATCTTTAGTTTTTCAGCTGTTAATGCATTATAATATCTTTTTTGAATCTATAACTTAACACTTTCAAGATGGATATAAAATTCTTACCTTATAAACTAGCATGAGTATATCTTATTAAGTTCAAAAGTATTGAAGGAAGCCATTCTTCTACAGTAACATTATTCCATAAAACTAGACTATTTATTAATAATTGGCAAAATAATAATAATTCTTAGACTTTATTTGTAAAATTTTAATAAAAAATTACAAATCTAAATTTATTTTTGTATTGATTTTATTTACTGGTGTTGTAAATGCATTTTCTGCCAATGTTTCTATGATTCTAAAATGGAAATGCACTATTCAATCTGAGGAAAAATTAATAATATTGTTAACTGTATTTTGAGCAAATGTTAATGTATTTGTTAATGTTTTGAGCAAATGTAACGATTCAAATGTTAATGTAACACTCAATTATTGTTTTATAACTTAATCAAGTGTATTATTATTTGCACATATTTGTTTAATAAGTTTAAATTTATAATTATAGACAGTTATTCTTAGCTTGGATACCTTTGGAGAAAAAATTTTTGAGCTGCATGCTGCATTTACAATTATAGAAGATGTTGTAGTTAATTAAAGTTATTGATTTTTATAATCTATGTTTATACATTATATTTATGAATGTTATTAATTTGTTATCTTTTTTTTTTTTTTTTCCTTCTATGTAGTTTTGTACCTGTGTCTACATCAGCCATCAGAGTTTCTTCTGAGACTTTTATCGAAAGGAATGAAAGACTAAAGAGACCTCTTTCTCCTCATTTGACTATATATAAGTATGCCAGGAAAACTTTTATATATATATAATATTTATAATTAAATTTTTGAAATTATACTTTTTATTTCCAAAATTTTGACCTAAACTGCTATCTGGATGTTGCTAAAACTATTATTAAAATTATTTTAATGTAATATTATATTGTACTGTGAAATAAGTCTGAAAATACTAATAAGTACTGTCAATGATTTAAAAAAAAATGCTTAATTATTGTTTGAATTAAGAAAATTGTTTTACTTTATTGTACAAAATAAATAAGTATAAGAAATAATTTCTTTTAAAACTTAATGACAATAGCCTGAATATTATTAATAAATTAATCATATTCTCTTGATTGATGTGAAATTAGTATTTAAATTTTTTATGTACCGAGTTTTTCAATTTATTTCTATTTAATTTTTGTTTCAAACTTTGTACCACTTTTGAGACTATGTACTAATAGGATTTATCTATTCTTAATTAATGATTAATTTTTAATTATCTATGTGTCATTAAAAATTTTTTTTGATATCACATAAAAGTAGAATTGCTGATTGCTAATTTATATTAATATGGAGAATTTACATTCCTTTGGTGTGTTTGGAGTATTTAGAGATATTAAAAAAAAAAATTGTGCATCATATTTTGTGAAAGTTTTACTATTCCATATCCTGGAATCTTTTATTGCAATGGCAATATGTTTAGAAATGATTTGTAATTTTTATGATTTTTTAAATATATTTTTGCATTTTATTAATGTACTAATTCCACTATTTTGTAATTTTTATGCATTCACTAATAAACTTATAAATCATTTTAGTTCAATAAGCATAGTTACATTATTTGATTTATTTAAATTTATATTTTGATACCTATTTTTAAAATTAAAAATACACAGTAATTATTGATCCTATTTTGAATCAATATACTTCAGATGAAAGAACTGAAATGTCACTAAGGTGCATCAGATTATTTTTTATAAAAAATTATTTTGTGAAAATATATATACTTGTTATAAAATACGATGTTGTCAGATGAAAAATAGATTTGTATCTTTAAGTAGGCAATTTTTAAAAACATTTTGTATTAATTTGTGCATTTTGGAATTATTTTATATTTTCTTGTAAGTTTATTAATTTTTTTTACAGACCACAATTAACTTCACTTCTATCAGTAACTCACAGAGCAACTGGTATAGTTTTGTCTGCAGGTATGTTTTCGTTTTTTTTTGTATCATTAAATTATTTTGTTCATTTATAATGTTTTTATATTCCTTGATCTGCAATAAATATTATTGAAACATTGCATATATTCAATAGATCATATTTCATTTTAGCTAGATATGATACATGCATTATGAATCACTTCATTCAATTGCTATTATTTTCAGCAAGACCGTCAATATAATTGATGTTTCTAAATTTCTATTTAAACTTGCAATTTAAAATATTCAAATGTTAGTTCAAAATATTGTATACTTTCAAAAAAAGTGTTTATTGATATGTCTTTAATAATTGATATCTGTTGTATTTCCATTGGATATTCCTGTTGTTCATTTTTAAGTGATTTTTGCTTTGTAAGATTATATGCAAGAAAATACTTTTAAAATGAAATATTTAATGTATTTGTACGTTTAAGATTGTTTTAAGATTAAACAATTTCTTTAAAATTATACCTTTATATGCTTTTTTGGTAAGATGAAAAAAAAAAAATTGAGATAGATCTAATGAATTAAAAGAGTGTGTGTGTGTGGGGGGGTGATCTTTGCATGAAAATTTTTTTCATCATTTTTTGTGCTTAATAGGTTTATAGTCTTTCCCTAAACATATCTACTTTCTTTTAATTTTATTGTGAAAAGTTCTGTTTTTATATTTTTTAAAATATGTACATAACATTCACATTAAAAAGAAGCATTGCTGTCATTTTTTTTTAATATTGTGCTTATCTAGCTGCATAATGCCACACATATCAAAGGAACTGTCAGGAAATAGATATTTATTTAAATGTTTGAGATTAAAAAAATATTTGATGTAATAATCATAAAATAGCAATGAAATATATGCAGCAATGTCAAATCAATAAAGACAATAGATTAGAGTGATAGAACATTTTTATTGATATTAATCAATAAATATTTTGTTGCATATTTTGGTCATATCAGATCTAATTTTAAAACATTTATATATTAATTATTTTGTAACAATTAACTCATTTTAAAACAAAAGAATAAAAAAATTTTGCAGGCCTGTATGGTTTTGCCATTGGGATGCTGGCTCTACCAGCATCATTTCCATATTATTTTGCATACTTTCAAACTCTACAGATTGCAGCTCCAGTGATATTTTCTTTCAAGTTTGCATTAGCATGGAATGTGTTTTACCACGGAGCAAATGGACTTCGACACTTGGTAAGTATTGAAGCTTAGTAGAAATATTTATTAAATAGACTTGCATTTGTTTTGAAATTATAAATAAATAATAATAACTGAAAGATAAAATTTTGAAATTATACTGTAAGAGTGTATGAAATATATCTTTTAATTGGTGATTTTTTTTTGTTAAGCTGTGAAAATATTTTTTTGAGATATCAATATAAAGTATATTGCATAGATATCTTTTTTATTTAATTCATATAATTTTAGATAAGCTTATGCATTTTTAAAATTCTGTTTCACTGACTTTAATACTTTCTTATGAATTTTGAAGACTATTGTTTGAAAATTTTAATTATTATAATATTTTCAGATCTCTTTTAAATTACAGTCAATACTGTATAAATATATTAAAACTATATTTACCTCTGTAAAATTTTGTTAAAATCTTTTGAAATTATTTCAATAATTTTAAAAGGAAATTAATACTAACAATTTGTAAGGATATATTCATGATAAATTACATAAATTTTTTTAATATTTTAAAACATGCAAATTTACTATAACTTACCTTTAATTTTCAGATAAATCCTTATAACTTTTACCTTTTTATCAGCTGTTGTCATATGTTCCAAATTTTTTGTTAACTGTGTCTAATCTTTGTGCTTTTTAATATTTCATGATTGAGATATAATTGGGAAAAAATGACTTTTAGGTAAAGTGCACGTATTAAAGAGAATCACGTGATACACTGTTATAGTTGCAAAGAGAAATTAACAAACTTCTATAGATATAATTGCTCCATATGTGTTGGAAATATAGTATGAGAAAATAAAATGCTGTTTCCCATGAAACACATATGGGTGCACATGCTGAAATTACTTATTTGTATTTAAACAGTAAAATCAAAAGCTTTGTTGAATAAGGAAAAAAAGCATGCTTTTAAAGCATTTAAAATATATAATTACACTTAGAATTTTTTAATGACTTAATAACTTCAATTCTGATTTTAATAATTAAGTTGGAATTATTTATACCTTTTTAATACATTATCTTACATATGACTAATACTGAAAAAAAGTATGTACTTATAAGTTTGTATGCTAAAAAATTATGATATTATGCTAAAACTTATTAGAGTTAATATTATTTATATTATATAATAAACTTAATATTATTATAATAAAACTTATGAATACATATCTTATTTATGCAAAGATATTTTAATATCAAAATAGTATAGTTCTGTACCTGGGTTTGTTAAATAGATTTAATATAAAATCATAGTCACAGTTCATAAAAACTTATGAAAGTAATGTCAAGATATGAATTTTAATTTTAAAGAAGACAACTTTAAAATAAAAAAAGGTTTTTAAGTGAAGGAGTTATATATTTATATAGGAAAATCAAGTTATTAAAAATATATATCAAATGGCTTTCACATGAAGTTGATACAAAATTGTTTTAGCATAATGATTTTGAGCACAATATCAAATTATTTTTAATATTTTCATAGTTTTGTATGTATTTTTTTAATTGTTTAATTTTTTTAAGCACTTTGTAAAAACATTTAAAAGTACTCGTTAATGTCTGCTTAATCATAGTCATGTAAGATTCTAGTTCAACAATCAAATCTTGTATCAGTATTAATCAAATTGATTCATATTTGAAAAGATGAAAAGACTTTTGGTATGTTTCACTATTTTCAAGTTTTGAAGTAACGTTGTCAGTATCTTTAGATTGATAACCTTATAAGCATTAAAAAAGTTTTAATATTTTGTTAAGATTGTCTTGTCATATTCTTTTTCATGTAATTCTTTGAATGCAGTTATTAATAAAGTTTTTCTTTTTCTTTTTTTCCAGTTTTGGGATATGGGGTATGGATATGATCTGAAAAATTTATATTTGTCTGGGTATTTAGTACTTGGTTTTTCTGTGGGAGCTTCTCTCTTAGCAGCTGCTATGTAATGTCTTTTAGATTCTCATATTTGTAGTTTATTTTAACTCTACAATAGAGCTATCATGTAATATATACTGAATAAAAAAACTGCATATTCATTGTTTCTCTTATTTTAAATTTTTTTGTAAAGCAAATTATTTGTGAATTAAAATTATATAATGCATCTTGTTTTGCATTTCTTTTTACTTAATTTGAAAAAAAAAAAACAACAACGGTGTTGCGATGTAATATAAAAATTATAGTGGTAATAATCTTAGAACAATTTTAAAATAGAAGCTTGTAATTTAAAGAAGTAAATTCTATTGTTACTTTTTTAAAAAGGGAATATTCTTTTTTTTTTTTCAACTTTTTAATGAAAGAAATGTAATGTTAGATTGCATTTATTTATAATTGCTCCATATTTCTAAAATGCATTTAAATTTAATAATACCCAGTGTTGTACAAGTTTAGTAAAAATATTTTAAAGTTTGAAAGTTTCTTTAAACTTTTAATTTTCTTAACTAATTCATTTTACTCAATTAGTCAAATGATAACTAAGAATTTGAACTTGAGTGGCAAATTAAAATTATTGAAACAAATTGAAAAATCATACTTTCATTTCATAAAAAATTTTTTAGTAATTTTTTAGCAAGTGCAACAAATAGCATAAATTAGTAATAAAACCAAGCCAGTCTCGAGTAAAAGTTCTTGTTCTTATGAATTCATTAATTTATTTAACAAAATTATGTACCTCAAATTTATTTCTAAAAGGTTATTTTTTTTCTTTGTACATTGTACATTATTTCACTGTATAGAGATAAAAGGAAACAGCATTATTTTGTTATTCAATTTCTTCATTTGTAATATGTAATTGTATTCTTAAGCATATAATAATTTATTTATATTTATCTTGAATTTAATTTTTAAAAAAATATTTACTTGTAATTGGTACAGATTCTTTAAAAAGCATGCTAGCTCAGGAAATGATTTTTAAATATTATGATCAATTTTTTTAATAGTTTTGTTTTTAATAATTATTGTGAAATTTTTTAATTCTGAAAGCATGAAACTAATGTATTGCTAAAATGTCTTTTCCGGATATTCAATTGTATTTCATTCATCAATTCTGCTTCTCTACATTTTCAGTATTGTGTTTGAAAAAATACAAAAAATATTTTGATATTCAATGTATAATTGAAATGTGCAGATTATGTTTGTTTTTATTCTTTCTGTGTAATTGAAGTTTGATTATGACTCACTTTTAATACTTTAATCTTTATTTTAAAGTAGGGCATTAATATAATTTTTTAGTATCTTTGATGCAATTTCTTATGATAGTTTTTTCTCATTAATCATTACATGTGGAAAATTTAGAATATCACAGATATAGGCCATATTTAAATTGATATAATTCTTTAATTGCTATTGGGATTATCTGAGAATAAAAATTGTATTTTCCATATAGTATGTAGTTAATTATTATATGGTGAACTTTAGAGCAGTCACTTTCTTAAAGATTAAACCCGAGAACAGTAAGGAATAAAACTAATGCATTCTGAAAATTAAATGCAGTCTTTTAATCTGATCAAATTTCAAATCAAAAAGTGAAGTCTGTTAGTTGTTAGATTACAGAAATTGTTATCATTAGCTGACTATTACATTCTAACCCTTCTAATGTAGAAGAATACATTCTTAAATATTGATTACTATCTTCTTAATGTGTGAACCTGATGAATTTATAATATTAATCATTTCAATTATAATATTTCAAAATTTAAAGAATTAACTAATAAATGAAACAAATAAAATAGGTAATTCTAAGACTTAAGAGAAATTCTTCAGAAAATTTATGAGCGGTTTTAATTTTAATTGTCTTGGGAAATGCTTATGTGCATTTTAAACCTTGATTTTTTTAGACAGCTGTCTCAAGTTTTATCATTATTTGTTATAATGCAAAATTATATAATTGATATTGGATATTTGTTTTGTTGGGTTATTGTGATATCATTGTATGTGATAGTAATGTAATGTAATGTAATAATTAACTTTCCAAAATAAGCTATGGGGTCATGATAAAAATCTTAAATTTTTGGCTGGAGGATTCCAAGTTCAAAACCACCAAAGAGCCAATCTATTTGCAAATGAGCTTAATGTACTTTAATTCTAACAGGATCAAATGCCCTCTTTTCAATATGGGCTTATGAAAAATTAGTGTGTTACAATTTGAGAGAGGAGATGTGTGATGACTCTAGTGTTGTTCTCTTCATCTGATTGTGATTCGAAGTTTCCTAATAATCATAATGCTTCTTTACAATTCATATGAACAAAAATGATGTATTTAAATCAGGATGTTATGCAGTGTTAGAAATTTGAAACCTATTTTTGTCTGTGTAAAGAGATAATTTATGATATTTTCCATAAAGATAAAAATTATTATTTTAAGTCAAAAATAGTAATTATTATTACAACTTGTTTTGATGTTTAGTTTGGAAGCAAAGCAATAAAAAAAATCTCGGTTATTTCTCTCTTTTAATTAATATTTTTTATTGGAAAAGAGTTTTATTAGGCACTCAGCTGATTATTCATCCAAAGCAAGTGCTTCATTTATTTTGAAACTTCATTTAATTTATTTGACCAACCAAGTATAAAAAGTCTAATGGCTGCTTCACTGATTTTATAAAATCATTCATCCATCAGAAAATTGTTGCTTGCATGAAAATTTTTAAGAGATTTTGATTTTTTTTAAAAATTTAATGTATTTGAATTATTACATACTAGCCACCTTTAGCGACCAGCTGGTATGCCATGAGTAATGCGTTCTAAAATTTTCAATTAAATCACATATTCATTAGCCTTGAAGTAATTCCGGGCATTGATTGGCCTGAAATTAATATTTTTTTTTAAGATGATGGACGGAAAGTTCTAAAAGAACACATTTTCCTAATAATATTCTTTAATTTTAAGAATCAGTCAGTTTTAATGATTGATTTAGAAGACTGATTGATATAGCAACTTTTATTTAAAATATTAATAAAAATATTTTGTAAAATATGGCTCGCAGATTAAAGTATGATAAAATCTAAAACTCGTTATTTATAATTGCATTGTTTGACTCAAGCTACATAAAATGTAATTATTTACTTCATTTAGATCAAATTAAAATATTTTACAAATTGGCCATTGGACCGAAATTTGAATGCATATCCTGTATAAATAAAGATAATTTATTGAATTAATGATTTAAATATTGCAAACGATCATAATAGAATCCTTTGCCTTGCATTTATTTTTTTTAGAAAATATCACATTTTATATTTCTTTTATTTTATCCAGTCATGTACTAAAAGTTACATTTCTTTAGCAACTATCATCGCAAATAAATCTTTTTTTTTTTTTTTTTTGAACTTCCGTCATTGTTTTCTTTTATTTTATTCAGTCACGTGCTAAAAAAACATAATTAAAATATTTCTTTAAAAATTCGTTAAAAATAGAAGCTTGAGTTATACATTAAAACACTGATACCATTAGAAAGCTAATTTTTTTAATCTTTAAATTGATGTAAAAATCATGTTTGTGCGATCATATTTTCGGAAGTTATAGCGGAAAAACGTCGAAATTTCGCTTAAATTTTAATTCAAATTGTATTCAAAAATTCGAAAAATGGCTTCCGAGGTGCACATTCCCGACCTCCAAGGTATACATATACCAAATTTGGTAGCTGTAGGTCCAACTAATATTAAGACAGATAATATATTCATATGATAGCAAATTATTAGAATTGCCAAAACAATTGTGAAGGCAAAGTTCACTGAAGCATGTCAATAGTACAGAACTTTTCAGAGTGGAACAGAATGGTTTCTTTATTTTCTAATTTTCAATGTAGCTATTATATGCTTATTAGAGTGTTATTAAAACTGCTTTATAAATTTATTAAGAGAGACTAAATTTAATGCTAATAAGTACTGACATGGGGACCGTTTCTCTGAAAATTTCGGTTATTCTAATGGAGTAAATAGATGAAGAATATTGTAAGGAAAGAGAAAACAGGACCAATACCAAGGTAGGGATATTCATTTGATTATATGCTATTATAGGAATCATCAAATAAGTATTCTGTATAAGCAAATTTTAGTTAACACATTAAAGGCGGGGATCTTAACGAAAGTATGCTATCAAATCGTAGTACTGCGACTCCCGCCTTTAATGTGCTAAGAATATCTCTCAAAAAAGTTTCCACAGTGGAACAAAGTAACTTTTGTTTTGATATGCTCTTGTTAATTCTTTTTTTTTAATAAGTTTTTGTTGTTTATAAGAGTGGTGCCATGTTTGTTCAATCAATTAAATTGTTTTATATAATTTACTAAGAAAAAAGTTTTTTAATTTAACGTTTGTAATACAGGCGCATTTAATTTGATAAATAAATTTAACATTTAAGCCGCATTAATTATTATTAAAGGATAAAAATTAGCCCTTTTTATCTCGTGAAATGAATTTAAAAATGCTCGCTGGCACAAAAATGTGCTTAATATGAATTTATTATTAGTTTTAATTTGTTTGTCAAAGATATCCAGGAAATATTTCGCATTTACATTTTTATAAGTGGAAAATATTGTGACTTTTCGATTTAAAAAAAAAAATTCTGTATTTGAAATTACTAAAAATAGTATACTTTTATTCTTGAGATTAATAGTGAAATCAATTTACAAATAATACTTTAACATTAATGTAGTTTTCATTCCATAAAAAATAGTATATGTTTGTATACAAGTATTTGATTTTTTAAAAAGAATTGCATAGTTTTCTTTGTGATTTTGTATGGAAGATTATTTAAAACTATTACTGCAATATAATTTTATTAGCAACCTCTTTTGAAGTAACACATGGCCATGATTCGACGGCCCTTGTAATTTTGAACCGTAATTAGGCCAAACCTGCATTGGCAACAGTCACATCGTAGTAACGGAAGGACGTTTGACACAAATTTATTAAGAAAAAATACAAATTTATTATGTATAATATTCACGCACATTTATGAAAAATCTTTAATGGAATCAGTTTTTGAAGTTGAGCTCTCCACTTCCGTAGCCGAGATTGTATTACTAGGCCACCTCGGTCTTTATAGTGAGTCATCAATTGCATCCATTGATTACTGAGATATCCACACCAAGCCAACGGTCTGATGTGAGGACTTTATTTGGTTAATTTATTGCGATTAGAAAGCTTGTAGTTTGTAATTACAATGGATGAATTGACATATAATTAATTAAAGTTGAAATGCAATGGACATAGTGAATTGGTATAAATTGAAAGCGCATCAAATTATTTACACAAAATAGCCACCTCAAATTATAAAAACTCAATAAAAGAAATAGAAATTTTGATACTTTGCATTACATTTCAAATAAAATGATCGCTTATAAATAATTTCTTGCAATTAAATGTCTGAAGATATATTTAGTTTAAATAAATCGTATGCAAAATAGCATCTTGATGAAATTATAATTTGCGGTCATAGAAAAATATCAAGGTCAATTGCATAACATATTTTTCTTATCGTGTGGATAGCGCGCTAGTGGCAGCTTGTCCAACAAGACTGGAAAAATCCCTGAAATTATTTTAAAGATTTTTTTTTTTCTATTTTAAATTTATTCATTTATTATTAATGTTATTTCACTGAATTGTAGAACAATAAAATAGAAAAAAAGATAATGCAGATCTTTTCTCTTTTAGATACTAGATGGCAATGCCTGATTAGGCTTCCCATAATGCATTACGAGTATAATTAGAATAAGATGTAATACTTGCATACAGCCGACCACCCTGCCACCACTGACTGTAGCAATATCGACATAAGATGTGATACTGTATCGTTAAGCTGCGCTCGTAAATGTCTTGTCTTTGTTTAAAGTGTGAATGTAATTATTAAGAAAATGTTGCCAAAAACATAATTCCCGTCGCTTCCTGCACCAATCATAAGACCGTCCCTAGAAAATATCAAAAATCTTTCATTGCGTATGAACGGAAGACACAAACCAATGATTTCTTCTATTCATTCTAGTTTAAGATCTGATTGAGCTCAAATGCAACTGAGATTTTCCGATTCTTCTTTCCCACGCAAAGCACGTCTTGTTCTCTTGATTTATTCTTCTCGTTGATACTTTTTGGTTCTGATTGTGCTCTCACAGAAACCAATCAGTTTTAATAAATCACTTATATATATATAAAGATACGTTGATAATTTTTAAAAATTTAACATGGATAATTTCAATGAAAAATTTTGGGATATTTTGAGGTAAAAATAGTTTTTGCTCTTTACTTGTTTTTGAGTCGACAAGTCGCTTTTATAACGTGCACTGTGATAATAGAATACTTTCAGGCTGTAGTATGATTGCGTACAAATTACAACATTATAATGTTCCATTTTTAGATATTATAGAACAATAATTGCACTCATCCTCCTTCGGTTTAAATCTAAAAGGATGCCGCCTTTTATGTTTCAATCGCATTCGGATGGCACTTCTGCCACGTAATTTTATACTCTATAAAAATATTGCTGAATACCATTTAAATACTTTTGTGAATTTGCTATCAAAAGTTGTGTTACCAGAATCAGTTACAAGCTGTGGTGGCCTGCTGGCTATCATTTTTGGTATCAAAGAATTCTAATTCCGAAATCCAATTCTACAAAAGAATTCCCGAGCAATGGTGTCTAGTGCACATTAATTTAATCTGAGCCAAATGCCTGCACGTTGAAGATGATCCTTACAAGTTTGAAAAAGAAGATGCCTCATCAAATAATTGTCCTCTACTACAGTTCAAAATTATGAAGTTCGCTGAAAGAAGTAATAATGTTGCTTCGGAATGGGACGTAAATATAATTTCTCTAAACTAAAACAGCAATCTATAGTTTTACAGACACTTGCTGACTTTGGTTGATGAATATACGTACTAAACAAACCATGTTGAAAGTTTAAGGAAAGAAAATTTAGTCTTGATTATAGAACTTCTTGGAATAAGCTTCAAAAGTTAATGTGAAATCTGGATTCAGCGTGTGATTAATTTTGAGGTTAGAATGAAAGTTTTCAGCTCAGAATGTATTTTTGAAATTATATTCAGACTCTCTGTAGGGAAAGGACTATGTGGTTGTCGCATATGGACATACACGTTTGTTTTGATTTTGAGCGAAGAATAATTCATAACCGAGATTTAGATTAGAAGTTGATCTTGATTTGGTTGAAGAAGCTTCTGAATAGCTTCTTGTTCGATTTTCAGATCTTTATTATGTATGGCATTGTTTCTCATGTATAATGATAAAATATGAATAAAGAAGTATCTTATTCATGTGGAATTCGAATTTTGTAAACTTCCAAATTTGGACGCTGTTTCATCTAGACATTTTATTTATTAATTTTTCAACTATGATTATTAAAAACGACTACAGAATGGTAAAAAGATGTTGATTAATTTTTCAAAAAAATTCAACTTAAAACAATTATGCATATTTAGTTTTCAGAGCAATAAAGAAATCTTTGTAATAGCGGAGTTACTATCTTATATTGCATGAGTTGTCTTTATGGAACTAAGGGAAGTTATTAATGAGGTTAATTTACAGACATTATAATTCAATAATTAATACCTGAGAAATGGTACCAGCTATATATATCAAAATATAATGTTGGTTTCTTATGGTATATTTCCAATTGCTTTTTTTGTTGTCACGGGGAGTTTTAGTTCTTAGTTGTAAGATTTCAATGATCATCACAAAAATGTAATAAATTTTGATTACCTTCTCGTGTACAATGTTTGTAATAAATTCAATTACGGGAAAATGCCCCTGAAGAAATGCTGGATTAGAAATTGTTTAACATTGTTATTAAAATACAAATAAAATAAAACAAAAACGTTATTTTTTAAAAATTTTATTTAAAAGTTGATTTGTTATCAACAAACCAAAGATCATTTCTTCCAGCCAGTTTTAGGCATCGGAGATACTGCATTATCTCAAGTTCACAGATATTCTTTAATTTTTTTTTCTCGCTGATAATCAGTAGTCAAAGAGCGTGAAATTAACGTTTGATCCCTTCATTACAGTATCACAAGAAGTATTCTAATAAGAACATCAAAGTTATGTTTGATAGTAACAATACTGAAGTAACGACGAGTGAGCTAAAATGGACAGTTTCTAAAACATTTAAAAACGTTGTTGCTATCTATTGTAAATTATGTAATACTGCTAAAACATTAAGGAACAAAGAATTTTCTACTAATTAAAACAATTTTTCGATAAATGTCTATCAGAAATATAACCTAGAAGCAACTTAATGAATAAACAGTATTCCTTGATTTTCCACTCAACAATAAACTTTTATCTTATCTTTAATACCGTTCCAAGAATTGCTTTCTTTGAACAGACATCAATTTTGTAATGAACGAACTTTTGATGTAATGGACTTTTAATTTAGCCACGGAATACAAAATAAATTAAAAATTTCGGCCTGCTGATTTCACTAGCAGTCATAAATTTAAGAATTCTGTACATCGCCAGAATGCGAAACCGCTCACCAACTGTTTTGCATAATAACATTTGATGTTGCAATGAAGCTGATGTTGTATGAGGCGGGAATATCATCGCAGTTTCAACGATTATTTCAATTTTTGACGTTCATTTAAATGCTACAGGGAATTTCACATTTCACGCCTGATTTCTTGAAAACTCAATTACTAACTCCAATATAAGAGCATTAACAATTTCATGAAATCACATTAAGTGTGATATTTATTTATGTTATAAGTAGTTTAAGCCTAAAAAATTACATTTATATACATATAAAAAATACTTAAGTATTCATTATGCATTTTAAAACAAACAAATAAGTAAGAACTTTCAGGAATTAAGTACATGCTTATTTAGAAATATAAAATTGTTTTTCCCTGTATCATTTAAATTATTGTTGCAATTACTGGAACGAAAAAACAGTTCATAAATTAATATAACAGTTTTTAACGTGAAGAATTTGCTGTGAGTATTGTATTGTTTTCTGTAGATATCTTTTGCAGAAGAACATCTTTCACAGTTGCAGCTTCTTTGCATACATTGTAGCCGATTGAATAGTGATTGTCTTTTTTAATCACGACGATCCATTTCAAAATAGTCTCTGGCATACCCGTACGGGAATGTGCAATCATATCACAGACTCTTAGCTGCAAAGTACGCATGCGTTAAGCAGTTTGTCAATCAAACTTTAGAGAGAAAACAGAATCGGCATGGAAATATTTGTTGTGAAACCCAAGCTCTGTTAAAAATCTGTGCGGTATCGCAGCTCATAATATATATCTTCTTTTATCAACTCCTTTACACAAAAAGAAACAACTAAGAATTGGCATCATTTTGTCATTCAGTCACCTCATGCACGCATTCACCACAAAATAGTATCAAATTGCTATGAAATCCGTACTCAAAATACATCAGCAATATCGACGTGCTGCATCTGTGGGTACTTTGCATATTTTTTTAAGCACATCAAAACTGTCAGTTTTTTTAAACACCAACAGTTATTTACACGAAGAAGAAAAAAAAAATAAACTACAAGGCCGATAGATAGATCTTCGGGTCTCCTTTCTGCTTAAAAACTATTAGAGATAGATGGTGAAGTCTTTTAAATAAGATTGCTGGTTTAAAGGAGAGAAAAAAATTTAGACAACGCTTTCTTGGTCGTCGCTCATGACGTCAGGGTTCTCGTCTCCTCGCACCACTTCCGCGTTGTTGGCTTGAGCCTTCTCTCTGTTGACCAGCACAGGCACCATGAAGCTGATGATGGCCGACACGATAAGTAGGATCCCCGCAATGTAGAAAGGTATGTCGTAGCTGCCAGTCATGTCATAGATGGAACCTATAAAAGCGATATAAAATTTTAGAAGCATGATAAAATGTTCGCCTAAAGATGGAGTGGGATATGATTGAAATTATTGTTTTTAAAGGATTTTTGAATTGTATGAAAACTATGTGCATAGTTTTCTTTGCAAAACTTAACTACTGTTCGTTTCTACATCCCGAAACTGCAATTTTTTCGACCATTCTAAAGGATGCACCTAAATTAACACAAGATTTGAATTTGCTACCATTCGTGTAATTAAGTATTGGCAACCCTATTAAAAAACATTTGACAGCTGATATTTTAAAATTAGTAAAAATGGAGCGTTTCACGATAGAGAAATGTGTTTGCTGCGAAAATTTGAGAATTTTCCACTCAGATTTTGCGATTTAACACTACTTTTATTGTCAAAGGTTTATACCACTAAGCCAACGAGCACGCATGCATTAAAAGAGGAAATTCAACGCTGCATCAACGAAATTCAGTCACATTTATGCAAAACGGTCAGCAAAGCTGTGAAAGCCATTTGCTCTATGTTTTTCTCCATACATAATCCTATCCTGCATACTTTACGATTAAATAAATATATAACAATTTAAAGAGAAAAAAGTGCATTTTCAAAAAAATTAATTCAAATCTTGCGTTAACACTCTATCTTTTCTAACTCTAAACTATTAGCTGTTAAATGGTTTTGTTAATATGGCTGTTCTAATAACTTAACTGCAAGAATGGTGCGATAAATTTAAATCACCCCTTTGTGAGTACACCTTTTACTTCATTAAGGGATGAGACGTGGAAAGATGAACACATTTCCGGTATTCTTCTGCATTCTTTCAGTTTGATTTCTGCCCCACTAGATACTTTTTCGTTCACCCCGCCCCCCTTGTATGTGATGGTCGTGTCATTTCTAACCATACTACACTGATGGGAAAAAAAATCCCAACACTAGGAAGGAAAGGAGCTGTGCTAGATAAACGAAATTTGGTAGGCGTGTTTATACATCTGAAAGATGACGTCGATTCAAATTTCGAGCTACGAGCGTAAGTGTGGCGCTAGTAGCGACACTATGAACATGCAAATGAGGTTTGCTTTAAATAAGCGCTGTAAGGCTCGTGATCGTTATTTACAGTTGAGATTTGACGTAGTGGGTTAATGTTAGTCAAGGATGCCTCTGAGAAGACGAAGAAGCCATTTTCAACAGCTCACTGAGTTTGAACGAGGTCGTGTTGTAGGGCTACGAGAAGGTGGGTTTTCTTTCCGCGATATTGCTGAAAGACTTGGCAGGAATGTATCCGCTGTGCTTGAGTATTGGCGGCAGTGGTCAAGGGAAGGTACTGCCTCAAGAAGACCAGGTTTCCGGCGGCCACGTGGTACTACTGAGAGAGAAGACTGTCGTATTCGGCGTATGGCTGTGGCTAATCGTACTGCGTCTGCAGCTGAAATTCGAGCTGCAGTTGGCACCACAGTGACACAACGAACTGTTACAAATCGGTTACTTCAAGGACAGCTCCGAGCCAGATGCCCTGTACAGTGCATTCCACTGACTCCAAACCACTGCCGTTTGCGACGTGAGTGGTGTCAAGCTAGAACTCGTTGGAGGACGGAGTGGAGATCTGTTGTGTTTTCTGATGAAAGTAGGTTCTGCCTTGGTCGCAGTGATAACCGTTTGTTGGTTAAAAGGAGGCCAGGCGAACGCCTACTAGTGACCTGTCTGCGGCCTAGACACACAGGGCCTACTTCTGGAGTTATGGTTTGGGGAGCAATTTCGTATGACAGCATTATCATTCTCATGGTTATCCCACGCACCCTGACTGCAAATTTGTAAGTCAGTCTAGTGATACAACCTGTTGTGCTGCCATTCATGAACAGCATTCAAGGGGATGTTTTCCAACAGGATAAAGCTCGCCCTCATACCGCTGTTGTAACCCAACATGCTCCACAGAGTGCCGACATGTTGCCTTGGCCTGCTAGATCTCTAGATCTTTCTCCAATCGAGCACGTATGGGACATCATTGGACGACAACTCCAGCGTCATCCACAATCAGCATTAACCGTCCCTGTATTGACCGCCCAAGTGCAACAGGCATGGAACTCCATCCCACAAACTGATATCCGACACCTGTACGACACAATACATGCACGTTTGCATGCTTGCATTCAAAATTCTGGAGGTTACATCGGTTACTAATGTACCAACATTTCACATTTGAAATAGCTCTTCTCGCCAAAGGCTCTACCTGTGATCTTGAAACTTTAATCAATTAAATATGTTACCTAGACAAATGTATTCCTAAAATTTCATTACTGTACAATAATTTTTTCTTGGTGGGATTTTTTTTCCATCAGTGTATTTTAACTGAAATTTGCGTATTGATATTTTATAATTGAAGCTCAAGTGGTAATAAAAGCTTTCAGAAATGGTATCAAGAATGTTTTTTTTATATAATATCATGAAATGTGACCGAGGTTTACAGCTTTGCAAGTTTCGAAATGTTATTAAAGGAATCCAGTAACAAATAAAAAAAGTTTTAATATAAAAATTAGTATCATTTTATAAAAAAAGTTACCAAGTTTTAAGAACAAAAACTTGAAATATTCCATTTATTCATCATAATTTAATATTTAGGCCTCTTACAGTAAGCCAAAATTAGTCTTTAGTATTTTATTGTGGAATAACTTTTCCGTTATTAATTATTAGTTTATTGTGGATTAATAACTTTTCCGACAATATTACGAGTTATCTAGTTTATACGCTTTCTAAGTCAGTGTACAACATCTCATTGTTAAATGCATATATTCCTACTTTTTATCTTTTTTCTGACTCCCATTTTGACTAAAGCGTGGAGGGTTTTAGAATCCGATAATGAACAGTACTTCCAATTCGTAGGACAATAGATTTTTCATAACATAACAATTTTGGAAAAATGCAACACTTTTTTCTAAAATGTTTACAAAAAGAATTATATCTAATATTTTGAAAAGTGTTTTTTTCCCCCTTCTAATAACTAATTTATGAGTTTCGCGTCGAAAAGGTTCTATAACTTGAGCGCATTAAATACATCGTATTGCCCTTTTTTTACTTACAAAAAAATTTCCAATATTAAATTTTGACAAATTTTTATTTAAAAGAAAATAACTGTAGAAGATTTTGTGAAAATTTAGTACCCAATACAAATATCGTGAATAACCAATCGAATGAAAAACTTTGATACACACTTAGTGTTTATTTCCTTTTTTCTACTTTATTTTTACAACTTTTGTTGCCCTATTTTTTCTTCTTTGTGATCTCCCCCCCCCTTTTTTTTTTCATATTGCCCAACTTTATAACAAACATTTTATAACCCAATTAGCTAGCATTAAGTTTTGATTCTTTGTTTATTCAAAGTGATATTTCAGTTTTAATTCACAAGCATTAGCAAAATCGATGAAAAGTACTATGAAAATGTTTCTTTACCAGCTATTGGTGGTCCTATAATGCAGGAACCGCCTCTGAAGAGACTGAGTAAGCCGAATGCATTTGTTAATTTGTCCAACCCCAACAACTCGACCAAAATGATTGAAGTCAAACAAATATAAGCAGCTGAAAAAGGAAAAGAAAAGTTAGAGACCTATTATAAAATAGATTCAAACTACGGGCATACATTTAAATTTTACAGTTTCAGCTTTGTCTCATTTGGAATTCAATGGGAAATAAGATTCTTTAAAAAGCAAAATTATTTTCTTAAAATAGAAATTCATTTAACTTCTTTTTGTTAATATAAGATTTTTTTTATTTGGTTTGTTTAATTTTAAGGGAACAGGAACTTCATAAGATAAATTCCACCACATTGCTGAATATGATACTAGTGCCATAAAACACAAGCAAACTGCATGGAATATGTTGTATTTAGATAAAACAATAATAAAATATTTCCTGTAATATTGAGGGTAACATTATTAACCCATTTATGCCTACTGTTCTATTTTTGGAACACCCCTCACATAAAAGTTATTTTTATTATATATATTTTTTTTTACCTAACATATAGAAATTTCATGCAAAAATTCCAATTTTTTAACCTTAGGCATAAATGGGTTAAAGTAAATGAAACAAAACCATAATAAATTATTTTAGCTAAAGAATAAAACTTTGCGTTAAGGATGTATTCTTTGAAAAGAAAAGGACCTGAAGATATAAAGAGCTTAGTAAAAATGTGCTTAAATTGAGGTTAAGTCTTTAGAAATTAAATTAAATTAAACTGATTGAAGTATTGTTAATAAACCTTAAATTATTACTTTTAAATTACATTTTAAGTCAAATATAATCCGGGGAATAAAAATTCCATACTGCGGACGTCATTCGTACTTCAAAGTCATTGAGAATATAAGCTTTTTACAAAAAATATGTCACAATCGCGAGGCATTTGTAAAATCACAAATGGAAATTATTTCTAAAATTAGTTGTAAAGGTGAAATTGTTATTAGTTACAGCTCACACATAAAAAGAAAACATAGTAGATGAGTATCTGAATATAAATAAATAATAACAATCGCTTTAATTGTTCCATTGCTCTAATTAAAAACAATTGAATAATTTAGTTCAAATCATTATAAAAGGGATTAAAAACAGTTTTAAAGATACTGATCTTATGGGGTACAGCGAAAATAATAACAATATTTAATTTGTATCAGTACAAGCATAAGCAGTAGATCTTGTATTAATGCAACTCTTTTCTTTTGTAATGAATGCCCTAATATTAAAATTATATTCTTATGCTGACATTCATTTTCCTCTAGTGGTATCGATTGTTCACTTAGTATACAAAATCCAACCTAAATAATTCACATACCATGTGACCATACAAACATAGAAATAAAACCATAAAATTATTATGTTTTAAATAGAATTTTGAAGATAATGAAATGTGTTTACTTACAAACAAATAATCCAAAAAGGACGCAGTCAACTACGATAGAGGTATAATCAGTACAGAATGGCAAAAAGAAAACACACAAGCCCGTTAGGACCATCGAGACATTATTGACCATCAAGGCTGAGATCCCTGGTCGATCGGCGATCCAGCCGAACAGCAATCTCCCGACTGTGTTTGTGATGCCAATGACGGAGAGCAGGAACGCAGATTTGTCAGCCGAAACGCCTTTCATTATACTGCTGTCCGTAATATAAACAAATGGCACGTAGAAACCAATCATTCCTACAATATTAGAGATGCAGATCAAAAGAAATACATTATTCTTCAGTAGAGAGAAGTCCAGCATTTCGTAGATGGTGTCACTCATCGAACGAGGCAAGTGGAAGCAAGGACAGAACTCCCGGCTAGGTTTGTCGAATACCACTGATCGGTTGTCTAATCGATTCAAAACCGAGTGAGACATTGGTATATCTCTCGGAATAGATGTCACACTCGCCACATAGGAGCGGACATCACCCTGCGATTGTTTGTACTCTGGTAAATTTCTGATGCTACCACTGTAGAATACATCTTTTCTGTACAGTGGTCTGCTATAGTCTCTACGATCTCTTTTCAAGGATGACCTCCTACTTCCGTCCAGCGGAACAGGGGTCTGAGAGTTCGAATCTCGAATGCTTTGCTTCCATACCTCGTCGGCATTGAAGTTGTTGTTCTGCTGACCAGGGCACAGGAATCCGCTGGACGATATCTTCATGGGGGCGTTGTTTTTGCGCATGTCGTTGTTAACGGTGATATTGCTCAAGCTGAGTTTCATCGCTCCCTTGAAAGGTGGCAGAAGCCCCTTCCGTTTAGCCAATTCTCGAATGGCTGTTTGTGGAAGTCCACCGTTGATAAGGTGGGGAGATGAAGGCCCTTCCTGCTGATCTATTCCGTTTGGAGCATTGCAGATCTGGGCAGTGGCTGACTCAGTATTTGGCAGAGACACCGTCGTAGCATTCTTAGGTAGAGAAGGACCTGTTAATGGTACTTTCTCTTCCTTTTCGATATCTTTTTCTTCTTTCTCCTCTTTTTCATCCATTTCGTCTTCCTTTGAACTGGCCGGCGATTTTCTGGCTTCTTGGATTGGAGACAAGGTGAAGACTGGTGTGTCCGCTGGAGATTTTCCAAATTGGTCAAGATATAGAGTGGAATGCACTCCAGGCTCTAGATTCAAGATGAATTTCGGTCTTTTTTCAATAGTTCCATCCGAGTGTTGTACAATCATGTATTGGCTTTCGCACATAGAATCCATTCTGTGTCGCTCCTTTTCTTCAGCAATCCGCTGCAATAAAGGCTTCTGCTTGGGACCTACTGAAGGTTCCAGTGGTCTCATCAATGCTCCGAATACAGCACAATTCAGACAGAGGCCAGCGAGGATGAGCATGGCGCCTTGCCATTCGTAGATTTCCAACAGCTTTTGGCAGAAAGGAGCAAAGATGAAAGCTCCCATCCCCGATCCACATACAGCTATGCCCGTTGCTAAGGCTCGTTTCGTAGAGAAGTAATACCCAACGCTGACAACTGCTGGTAGAAACACAAGACCAAAACCTATTCCTAAAAAATAAAGAAATTAATTAATACTAATTAATACATATGACATCTAACAAAAAGTAGCTGTGAAAAGATGGTAGGATATTATTTTGTATCTACAACAAATTTATAAGAACAACCTAAATAAAATATCCGATAGCGAGAGTAAATTTTGTTTGTTCCCGATCAGATAAGAGTATGGTATAGTAGCTGAAACATAAACTGATGTTTTATTTTTTTTCCAAGATACTTTCACGTATACGTAATATATTGAAGGTATAGTAATAGTCAAAATACGAATCCCAGATTCTGACGAATTTTTACGTTTTAGATCACCATGAGTACGAAACCAACATTTTTGAAAAATGTCCGTCTATCTGTCTGCCTGTGACAAAGAAAACTGAAAAGCGCTTTTACTTATAGATTGTAATTTTGATATATGGTCTTTAGACAAAATTTGGAGTTTTCTATGAAAATGTGGGTAAAGTTTGTTCCGAGGTAGTTCGTCTGATCGAATACAAATTAAAACAATGTCTATAAAAAGAAAAGAGTTCGATAAAATTTGACGCATAGATTTTAACATTTATAGTGTAGACACTCATAAAATTTTGAGCCAAATCCCACCACAGATTGACTGTCTGTCGGTCTGTTTTTTCAGAAACATGTAAACGATGTCATTCAAAAACACAGTGTTTTAAATATATCAAATTCGATATGGGATTTTGTGTCTTCTAGTGCAATTTTGAGTCAAATTTTTATTTCAGTCAATTAAGAAAAAGTGTCTAAAACACAAATTTTATTTTTGAATACTATAATCGTATGCTAGGGATTAATCGACAAATAATTTGCTAGGGAGGACACAAAAAACACAGTATAAATGCAAAATACACGCCAAAAATTAATATTTTATTACTATTGTATGTCAGTTCCAGACAAGGTATTCTCTGGCGTGGACGTTATTTGTAGAAAATACGGGAAAGTTTTGGGAAATTTTGTTTTGAGTTCCACTGGATTTTGTTTATGTTTTTCCCCTCCTTAATCGGTTTGATATGAAGGAGCAAACGTAATGGCCTGTTTTGGATAGTCAACTCAACAACAATTAACAATAAAATTGCTGTGACGAATATATATCGTGACATTTTGAAAAGATCATTGTCCGTGCACACGTCATGATCATGGGATGAATTAGTTTCAAATCTTTTTTTTAATCTTAAATTAATATTATATCGATCTTAAAGTCATCTATCATGATTTTTGGGGGATCCAACTCGATTTCAATTCTTTTAAGACATCTCTAAATTTTCATCCAACTTAAAAATATTATATATATCTGGCATCAACTGCATATTATATTTAGCTGGTTCTGTATGAATTTCTCTTTCGTTAATAAGCACCAATATTTTTTATGCAGTTATAAAGAAATAACTGTCGATAAAATTGAAATTCTTAATTCTAATGATTTAATGATCAGAGAATACGTGACACATTTTATCATATTAAAGGATAGAATCAGCACGTATGATATCTAAAAAATTCGGTCTTCCTGTTATAAGGATAAAAATTACCTTACCTCCCATGACTCCATAAGTTATCATCAGTACGTCTATCGAAGGTGCCATCGTACTCAGGATGAAGGAAATGCATGAAAAAATGCTTCCTCCTATAGTGACGGCCCGACAACCGAACCGATTCGTTAGAGCACTCACCACGGGGCCTGCAAGAAAGGAACTAGTGAAAAAAACAAAATTGAGTGTACAGCACTCGACATACAAAATATTAAATATGTTTGGTTTTATTGTATTAATTTATAATATAAATTGCATCAAATTTTAGTTCTGCTGTATTATTTACCATTTAGAAGTAGCACGAGGGTTATTTTTTGACAGGCAACATTTAACGCTGTTCAGATGATGAAGAGCACGTGGGTTGACATTCCCGCTTCTCCAAATTTCCACACTAAACTGGCGGTGCTGTAATTGTTTAATTACTTCTACGCTAATTAAATAAATTAGCGAAATAACCATTCATCCCCGAAATAAGTAATATTGCAAAAACTGTTGGTAGACGACAAAGAATTGAAAGTAGTTCTTTCAAAAGGAACCAATTCCAAAACAAAAAGCATTCCAATGTCGCATATTTCCGAAATTAGTAACTGCATAATAAATCATCTTTGTATAAAATGGATTGTAAATAGTTCGATTTTGCTCAACGAATTAAATGTACTGAGAATTTTTTACTGTAAATTCATATTCGATCAGATGGTACTTAATTAGTTGAAATAGCAAGATGAATAGCTGTAGAATTGTTCAGATCTTCCACCTATTAAAAAAAGGGAGAAGAGAATGTTGTAGATATTCCGATCATTAAAAAAAGGAGGGCATACTGTAGATATT